>OZ024910.1:37152247-37327247 GCA_964017125.1 Flabesymbios commensalis | reverse complement strand
CTCAGCGCACAATTGATAAACATCATCTCTCAGGAAGGACGAGTGTCCCACCGCACACTAGCTAAACCACATCCTTAGGAGGGATGAGGGATGAGGGGCTGGTTGCACACTGGGTAAACTTCTTTTAGGCCCAGACATGAGGGGCTACTGCACACTAGGTAAACCTCATCTTTTAGGAGAGATGAGGCGCCTACTGCACACTGGATACTCCTCCTCTGTCAGGCAGTGTCATATATGAGGGGCTCACTACACACTGGAAAAACCTCATTTCTCGGGAGAGATGAGGGGCCCACTTCACACAAGGTAAACCTCATCTCCCAGGATGGATGATTGGCCCACTGCACACTGGCTAAAACTCCTTGGAAGTGATGAAAAGGGCTCGCTGCACACTGGTCAAACTTCATCTGTCAGGGATTATGTGATACTTGTAATGAATGCTCCAAGCGTCACCTGGCCCCGGGGCTGATGTATGTGCCAGACGGAACATACTCCTTTCATGGATGTAGTTGCTTTTGGAAGAGTGGTGTCAAAATTAGACATTCGAACAGATTTATTGTGCTAGTCGAATAGACCCAATGTAATGCTTCTTTTGACAACCAATAAGAAACCTCGTAACATCATTCACGGGGCGCCCAAGGACACTGTAATTACTTTGCATACACCGCAGCGGGCTGTATAACTCTAATTGTTCTTTATTGCATCCGTCACGGTGTATCGAGGTACAAAATCAGCTGTTGCACGCCCCATCACGCGACATGGAAGAGCATTTAACTGTTATTTCACGGGTTATCCAACGCATTTTTGTTGCCTTGTGTACCCCGTGACGGGGCAAATTAATTCTTTCAAGTTTATCCACATAATGCTCCATAAATATTAAGTACAGGGGAAATTAGAACAATAAGTCATATATTTGACAAAATAACACATGCCAAGAAAGCAGGACCATGTTTTGCAGCATTAACATTGAATCAGCCATCATATTTAAAAGAGGTGGTTTGTTCGAAGTCGCGCAAGTTAAAGTGCAACAGTCATCCCGGATTTAGAAATATGTTCATTAGTATGTCGTTCCTTGGTTGGGGTTGTCAATTTATTTAGGAAATGACTGTGGAAATAAAATGAAGCGATTCGTACAATCAACACAGAAAGCCGTAACTACATAGTTATTACATCATTTCTCTTTCGCATCTACAGTAGTACATCATTATGACTCCTGCTATTCATCTGTTGATTATCTTCGATATTAATGATGTGGCAGTATCTAAACCAAGATGCTCCAGATTTCAATCTTCACGTCCCGATATCGTAGCTGACAGTAGGGGCCTAACACTCATATACCGTGGAAATCAATAATATTTTCTTTGAAATATAAAGCACAACAAAATATATTTCGTCAATGTCCCAGCGAACTAAAATTACATTTAAAAAAAATTCAAGTTCAGCATTCTGACGATGAGAATGATACATATGTAGTGACAATAGCTCATGATATGTCAGAATGTGTTATTGCATCTGTGTTGAATGGTATGGACTGTAAATTGTAAATACCAGAGTATATAAAGCTAGATGCCTCAAAAAATGTATTTTGTGATACCTCTGCACCCAAGAAAACTATAGGCCTAGAGCATGTAGGTGAGAAAGTTTAATCATTACATATTTGTGGAAGAACCACACAAAGCCTCGACACATGGTAAATAACGGTACGAAATACGGTGCCTGCGGAGCAAAAGCCACCATTAAGCAGATCCACGTTTTCCCATTGGCTATGGGAACAACATCACGTGATCACTTGGTGTCATCTTCAAATCATGCTACATGTACATAAGGAAGAATACGGCTCCAAGCTGGACACCGACTCAGCTGTGTCAATAATAATGAAAAGGCTCCAGCATCAACCGATTTTATAAATGATATAAGATGTTCGTGTACATGATGTAAGACCAGCAAAAAACATGTGTTCCTATTATAGTTCACTCTAAACAATATAGGTTATTTAAAGAGAACCCTTCAGTACTATTACCACACAACCCCAAGAGAACCCTCCAAGGGTTCTTCTGTGGTTGCATGGTAATAGTACTGAAGGGTTCCTTCAGAAGAACCTATATTGTTTAGAGTATTGTTCCTAGAATAAATCGCTTGCTGTATCATGTGAAGATATCTCAACAGTACTTACTGTGATTGAAAGAGCATCAACCACAAATACTCAACATCATCATTTCCACCTTAGTTTTACTTTTTAAAATGGTGATTTCAATGCCTGAACTATATTTTTTTTAACAGGAACAGCCCATAAATGATTTATTTATACATTTTTGTATTCAATTAATGCAATTTAAACCATGTGTCTGAAAATAGTGTAATATGTTCACTTTGTTACTCGTGAACATTTGACGCAATCTTAAGTAACCGTCATGCATTCAATGTGCAACATGTGCATGTTTAATATTTTTTCATTAATACAGAAAATTGTGAAAACTAATAATTAGTATATAAAAACAAGATATACTTTGAATTGATTCCCCCACAACAGTTACGATTTACTTAGCGATATATTACAAAAGTAAATTTAAAGAAAATAGTGGCGGCCATTTTAAATTTCACCCTTTATAATTTATGACCTCTAAATTATGAAACAACCCTAAAAATGAGTTCTACGCCCTCGAGTTAGTCAGAATTGGGGTATTACTTGATTTTTTGTGACGTACGACAAAAAAGTTGGAAAATCGTCTAATTAATATGCTAATTAATGCAAATCATGACGAAAAATATATATCCCCAGCTGCGAGTCAGTGCTAATTTTTTTCACCATATCCAATTGGATTTTAGAAAGGTTCAAAGTGCTTTCTGACTAATGTACCACTGTGTTAGGCATATTTAAATACATATTCGAAACAGCAATAATATTACTATCGTTTTATTCTGTCAAAAACGATATCAATTTATTATATCAATTTACCCCTCACCTTAGACGTCAGAATCTGACGTCTGTAGACGTCATATTCTGACGTCTGAAGTCAATCCCCGTACTGTAAGAGTAAACATAATTGAGCCATAGACATTAATGATGATTTCAAATTGAAAAAACCCTTTGGTCTCCATGGTGTATACGAATGTATTTCAGCGCTGTATGGGCTAATCATGATGTTACGATTAATGGTTTTCCGGCCATACTTGAATACTTCTTGAAAACGTATATTTTGCAATAACCGACAGATGGCAAACATTGCTATGAAAAAGGCAATGCACCTTGTCTGAAAACATTTTAAGGTGCCACCCATGACATTATTGATGTATTGGCCTATGTCTCGATCGAAAAGCAAATCAGCAATAACACACCAGCCAGTTAGTTAATTAATTATGACGTATCAGGTGAAGCTATAGTATCGAATAAATCACACCATTTTAGGTTTTGCGGTACATGATCTGTTAAATCACATGGTAACGCAGCTAGCGGAATTGCCGTGATACTTTTTGATATAAAGGTTTTAAATATGAAGAATAACACAGATTATTTTAAAAACAGGTATGATTGATACTTAAAATAAACTTAAACGGCATCGCCAAGATATATAATTATGTAGACCTATTCATTATGGATCTCTCTGTCTACTGCTAACAAAAACTACACATATACAATTATTACATAATGAAAAAAAATAGAAAAGCGTCGATATTGAATTGTATATCGACACTTTTGGATTTAAAGCACATGCAATTTCGTTCATTATATATATAATTTAAATTAACAGTGAAACATCGCTCGAAGCATTTGTGTTGCTCTCATGACGACTTAAATATAGACGGGCATAATAGAACTTAACCCTTCAAGCGCTGAATTTTTTTATGAAAACCTTGGAGGCCAAAGTTTTTTTTTTCGATTTGAAATCGTCATAACTGTCTTAGTTAGGTTTTTCTGATTCATTTGAATACCTGTCATAAGGGTCTACGGCCATTACAAATATTTATTACTTTTACAGTGCGGGGATCGACTTTAGTCGTCAGAATCTGACGTCCACAGACGTCAGATTCTGCCGACTAAAGTCGATCCCCGCGCTGTAAGGGTGAACACTAACTTACATGCTTATTATTGTATTTTGAAACATTTACCGCATTGCTAACCGTGCATCATTGCATTGATTGTTTCCAATCACAAAAATCTGAACTCCACCCCGGATCTAAGAACATTGTATATAACGTTTAAAAACTGTACATATTCTTAAATCTGAACCTGTGTGAACAGAAACGTTATCCTGTACTAATGTATGGCTACGACAAAGTGATATTATATCTGTACATTAATTACAATCCATTTTAGTCACTCGACCCATACATATTACGCACATTGCTCACAACAATACATGTGTTTAAATAATAATATATTTCTACATACTACTACATCAACTCTTTAGCCAAAATGTATTGATACATTTGTATCAGTCGTAATAATGATCCCAAGTCTGTATATACGAAATACACCACCGAATTTCCCATTTAAAACAGACCAAATAACCATTTATAAGTATTCTGAATAATTATCATGTTTACACAAACAACATGTTTAGAATCAATAACATATTGTATCTCTTCGAAATGGAAGAGCGTTTGCTTTACTAACGACAAGACAACGGTATTGGCATTTGACATTATTTGGTGTGATTATTATTGCCAAGTGCATTTAACAGTTGCATGCTTTTGCACAATTCAGGTTATTTTATTTCAAATAACAGCAAAGGATGACTAAGTGCCCTTAAACTAGTGTTCAACTGCAAAATGCGCATGCCTGGGGTGGTCAAGTGTAGGCCAACAGTTGCCTATTGAGTACAGATTGACGGCATTAATATAGCCACTGAACTGATTACAATATACTACTTAACGAGACATTGATCCAATGCTGTTTTAATGCTAGGCCAACGTCTGCGACGCTGGCCCAACATTGAACCAGCATTGAAAAAATGTACAATGTTTGAGAGAAAGGCCTCCTGCAGCCCTGAAAACACAAGACATTTGTATAACATTTATACAACGTCGGCCCAACGTTTTCGACGTTGGTCCAACATTGCATGAAGTCATACAAATGTTTTGTGTTTACTGAGTGTCAATACAAGCTTTTGGGGTCAAGCAGTTTCCAAATCCCCCAGTAATACAGTCAGTTTGTTTGCAAGCCAGCGATCAAGTAGGGGCAAGGTGAAGGGCTTTGAATTATTAACTCATAGATGTCGCTCAAGTATATATGAACTTGCTGTGATTTGAGAACTTGCTCTTAATGAGGCTTTGGGTATGAAACGCATATTTAGTGTTATCATGTGACGCCTATTTCGAAACAATTACACTGGCTGCCAATCAGACAAAGGATAGAATATAAACTTCTCCTTCTTTGCTTCAAAGCGCAACATTGCCTAGCACCCAGTTACCGTAAAGACCTTATCATCCCTTAATCTCCATGTCGCCCACTGCGCACCAAACATCTGTTGGTGGTGCCTCCCACAAAGTTAAAAACATATGGTGATAGATCATTTAATAAAGCTTCCCCCTTACTTTGGAACAAATTACCATATCACATACGAAGCTGTAACAAACTTGATCAATTTAAGCAACACTTAAAAAGTCATTTTTCAATATCGCATACTTGGAGAGATGCTATGATTTTTCACATTTATGTACCATGCGGATCATGTTTATTGACATTTTTATTTGTAGCGCCAAATAGCAACTTAAGGTTGGATATGGCGCCATATAAGTGTATATTATTATTATTTATGATTTCTGCATTTGACTTCAAGTATTATCAAATATTACTTAAATATGTATTCGATTCATTGTTTTAAAACAATATGGTGATAAATATACGTATAGTGAACGACGAAAATATGATTGCTATTGATTCGAGACGATTCAGCCCCTTTCAAATAAATACTCCCTGAAAATAAAGGGCCGGAAGTATCACTCAACAACCTGAATTATCTGTTGTGACTCTTTTAGTTTCCAGTAAACGAAATAGTCTACTTGACGATATTATCTTCTTCAATGTTTGCGACTTCATAACCGCCATACCTGATACCGGCCGCTTTGTACAGGGCTTCAGCTCTGGTCGGTCCATTTTCATGTACATACGAGAAGAACAGACCTTCGTCCATTCTGAGTAAATTTTGCGGAGTATCAAATTCTTTGACTTCTCCTTCGTGTAAAACCTGCAAACATATCGGTTATGAACAACAATGGTTTGAATGGTTTATTATACAGATAGTAGGCATACATAAATGTTTTATTGACATAATTAAAAGTGATTGCATACAGCTCCATTTGCCCAAATGCTGAACAATTACGCTCTGTTCAACCTACATATATTCTATCAAATCAATGTTTTTGTAAATTGAACGTGTGTTTAAACATTTGTGTTTAAATATTTGCAAATGTTCAGTATCAAATTAACCAAATATGAGTAACTGTCAACTACTTGAGTTGCGGGTCGCAGTAGGGAGACACAGCTTTAAATGGGTGGAAATTTGAACAAGATAACTTCATTGGTAAAGAGTAAACCCTTTGACTTCCAGGCCGGGGTGCATGCCATGATCCAGATATACTGGTGTATGAGTTCTATTTTTCGTCATTTGAAGCTGGAATTGCTAACGCAATTTCCAGCTTCAAATGACGAAAAATATATAAATGTAGTATATATTTGACGAAAATTTGTGTCATTTTATGGTTACGTTCATTGACGAATGACGACGGAAATTTCCGTCACGTATGGTAGTGAAAAGGTTAATATGCGACAACGCCATCTTGATAATATCTCAATGTAATATTACTGAGGCTGCTTTATCGGTGAGCGTTACTAATCGAAGTTATACATTCCTGTAATTATTGTATTTTGTTACACGGATTGGTTACAGTAGCGTTGGCTCATAAAGGGCTAGCCATGGAATGTAGGATACGTACCACAATGCGGTCTGAATCAATGACAGTCTCCAAGCGGTGAGCTATGGTGATCACTGTGCAGTGTTGGAAATGCTCTCTTATGTTCCTTTGTAAGATAGCATCAGTACTGAAGAAAAATTATATACGATTTTAATAACGTGGCTTGCCACTTTATGATATTGTTGAAAACTTACAAAAATCAGCAAACACTAGGTGTCGAACCTACGTTGATTTAATGCTTGTCCAACGTCTGCGACGCTGGCCCAGCCCTAAATCCACATAGGTCAACATCTCAAGTGCCTCTTGTTGTAATCCTTTACTTACTGCTCGTCTATATTTGCCGTCGCTTCATCCAGAATAACAATTCTACTTGTCTGAAGCATCGCTCGAACCAGACATAATAACTGGCGTTCACCCACGCTGAAATTGGTGCCGCAAGAGCCGACCTCTGACGTCAGTTGATCTGGTAATTTCTGGATCTTTTCTTTCAGCTGACACTGAATACAAAAAATGATTAGAAACCCGATTAGATAGAAATAAGTCACTTTATAAACTGATCAATTACAAGCTCGAGTACTTGGCATTCATTTCCTTTTTTTTTCCTACTACAAATAGGGTGCTAACACAACGAAGCTTTTACTGGAAAAACATTTCGATTTAAAAAGGTGTAAAAACTAATTGATTGCTTAATTGATTGATTGATTGGCGATTGATTCTTTCATTCATTCATTCATTTATTTATTGATTGATTCTACGTCAAAGTAAAAGAAAATATAGAAGTCTAATAATTATCTGAAATAAAACTAGATTTGCCCGAGCCACATAGATTTGTCAACCAAAAGACAACAAATAGACAGCCTCTCGCCATTTTTTCATAAGAAATTTTTTGACTTGACATGTGTTATCAACGTATGATGCACATAATTTTGCATTATAGTATTAAATAGTACAGCTGACCATTTGCGTGATAATAACCAAAATGTATTCATGCCAGGACTGAACATTTTGTGTTTAGCAATGGTTCAGCCAATTTGCCAGATAACTTGCTTCATTGTGTTGTATTTAGCAAAATTCATGAATATGGGCAAATATGTTCTTCACTCAGCCATTGCCACGTGTTATTGACATATGATGCACATCATTTTGTTCAATAGTAAAAAGAAAAGTTTAATCTAACAATTTTGATGATATTAACTAAAACGAGTGAAATAGTCGCTAAAATGATAAAAACGTAAAAAATGTGAGGTCTGTGAGATCAGAATCACACCAAATTCTAATCAACATATGGCCAGGGTAAGGTGCTTACTTGAATAAAAACATTGAACAAACCGATGAAGCGAGAGTAGCATATGATTCGTCACCTTGGATTTTGTTGAAAAAAAGAAAAACGAAATTCCGCAGACAAATGATGATAGCCAAAATAAGCAAAACGGAAATATCCGCTAAAATTCTAAAAAGTGAAAAAGTTTTTATTATCAGAATCACACCGAATACTAATCAGCACCCGTCCAGGGTAAAGTATTTTATTTAAACCAAACAAAAAACAAATTCAAGCAACAAAACCATAAAGCTCTACAGTTGACATAGGATTTTGTCAGCCATCTTAGATTTTGTTGCATAAACTGAAAAACACGGAAAATAATGCTAACAGACAAATTCCACAGGGCCAATATGCATACTGCAAATTTTTAGAAATAATCCGAGCAGGTGTTTTTGAGTGAGAGCAAAAGCAAGTGGCGGCGGCAGCGACGTCTGTGGAAAAAAACAGTACGTCTCCACCACCACATAGGGCGGGGGCCCTGGGGTAGTGGTGAGCACCGCTGCCCTTAACGCCAGAGTTTGGGGTTCGGTTACCGGTCTCGGCGGTTTTAAAGGAACAAAAAATGTTTCTTCCCCATCCACGTGTGAAAGTCAGTATTGTGTGGAGCCTGCGTGACCGAGAGGTAGCGTGCTCGGCCTCAAACCATCAGGTCTCGAATTTCGAATCCTGTGGCTGGAGGACAGTGTCATCTCAATCATCTCACCATCCTAAGGAGGTTCTCCTGGCCCAGTTAACCTATATGTGCACAAACGTGGCCTAAAGCCCGATTCATTTCATTTCCACCACCACATAGTGGGTCGTCCTCATTACGATGGTCCTCCCACTTCTTAATCAACAAATTGTATTTAAGGGTGCTTAAAGGGTTAAGCTGTTTACCCAAGTGACCGCAAATCCAAAAGGTAGTATCTGTAATATCTGAGTAACTGCCTTGTGTTGCACAGGCAGTATTAATAAGTGGAATCACATGTACATCACCTTATCTAATGCTGTCCATATCTCATGATCACTATGATGCTGTATTGGGTCTAGATTATCGCGTATCGAACAGTTGAATAATACAGGCTCCTGTGGAATTAAATCAAGAAACAATAATTAATTTACATATAATTATATCTTAGTCAATTAATATTTTATATTAAACTTTGTTACATTTAATTCATAGAAGTCCAAGTCTGACTAGGGGGACTTCTAGACTTCTGTAGCCACACATAATATAATTGTTGTCGCCATATCATAATTTTCTATGATAAATTCCTATGAGTTTAAACCATATATCGAAATTGAAATCGAAATTGTCCTAGGCTAACTTCACATGGGGAAATAGAAGGTATAACTCTGGACATAAAAAAGCATCAAATAAAGAGAGTTACTTCTCGATATAGTGAGCATTGACATGTTCTTGAAGATTTCTAACTTGTGGTTGACACCGGTTTCAGAACTGCTGAACCTGGTGCATTCATCACATATCAAGTAAATTAACTAAATATTACCAAAGACCCTGTACAATAAGATGGTCGACTTACGGATTTCACCATACAAATGCGTGTAATACATTGTGCAGTTGGAACTATGCTTTGGCAAGTGTATCATCATATAAAACAAGTGATAATTTTACCACTTTAGCCTCTAAATAAAAATATAATGTTTTTCTAGGTTTGACAGTTATGACATTATCTCTGCAATATTTATTTTTCGAACGAAAATAACTGCTAATATAGCAGAAAAGTCATGTTATATTATCATACAATTTTAGAGATTTAAATGTCTTTATTTAAATAACAGAGCTGTGTACAGAAAGTACACAAATATGTGGACACAGAACGGGAGGAGAGTGACAATATGTCGTCAAGCATAGCGACCACAAAGGAGTTCAGGGCAAAACATTGGTAACAACCATAACTTGGCAGACGTGTCTTTTAATTCAAACTTTTATTATTTAAACAAATATATTTAGAACACAAAAGCAACATTTTGAATTTATAATATGTAAGCCTTCTCTCTCGGACCACTGCCATCAATGTCACTGAGGACTGGAGCGTTAGCAGTATATTGATATCTTGAAAACAAGACACGTTCATTTTTATGACACAATTTATTTATAGTTGAATTTTATTATTTTTCTATTACTCCTGCCGTTACTGGTAATAAGGTGTTCATTGTTTTCCCGCGGTACATGGTGTAGCCGAATGGGGACATACATATGTAAAATTAACGTGAAACATTCACAACATTTAGTGTCTTTGATGAACGTCATAATTTGATATATGTTGTGACTCCTATATAGACTAGAATGTGTTCAGGTACATTTCCGAAAATTCGTTCATTTTAACGAATTAATTGTATTATGTTTTGACGTGGAACAAAAGCCACACACCTTGTATATTCAAATATTGCTTCTTAGACAGAAATGTATGCAATTTATTATTGGCATCAAAATTGCTTTACCTGCAAATCGACACATTTTGCGATACAGATATCCACTGATATATATACAAGAATATTCTCCTCCTCGATGATAATACCCATTTGTGGCGTGAATGATTTCAGCATTGAATGAGCTAACTGACAATGCAAAAAGTAAAATTCCATTTATTTGCCACTTATTCATCCGAAATAACTCATTTTGATGCATTGTCACTTGTTTTGTGGCTAATATGGTACATTTTTAAATCCAAGATGGCAGACCAAAATAGCCGTCAAACTGCGAATATTAAAAGAATTAATAGGAATCATCCCATACATCATTTCTTATTGGAAATTAATGAGAATCATTTCTTATCTACAATATTACTGCATGAGCTATCTAAGGTTGAATAGGACTGTCGAGGTCCATTAAGCTTGATAATAAAATTTGATTATATACTGTATGGCCAGAAAAAACCCGTCAGATTTACCTACTGATTGCTAATATATACAAAATATTGCCAAATAAGTGATAGAAATAAAATATAACACAAATATATGGGATGCAGTACTAAGATTGGAGTTATTATCAATATCCTAGCATGTATAAGTATTTACCATAATTTTATGAACAACATAAACAAAATTGTATTAATAAAACTGGGAGTTCATGTATACATAAAAAGAAACAAAGTTGTGTATATTAATGACTGAAGCTATTGCGATCCACTGTTTACTGTGCTGATGTATTTTTGTTTTTTATTATGGTATTTGGTTAATAAATATTATCACCATATATAAGGAACCGTTTTTTTGGAACAACCCATCTTCCACAACAAGTTATTTTACCCACGAGCACGCAGTGCGATACCTTGCTTTATCGAGCATAGCGTCCAGCTATTTTAAATAGCGAGATACTTTGAATGTCGCGCGTCTCAAGACCAGCCAATCAGACAGCAAAGCTTGCTTGTTTGCGTTGGTATGATAAATCAGATGGATAGATACGCTCGGAATCTCACGCTGATGTCATTTTGTTCCCAGCTCCCTGATGGCGGCCACTATATGATTACTGGCCGCCATGACGAGATTCGATACACCTCACTGTTCAAAATAAGAGATTCTCAACTTGTCTATAATACATCAAGCAACGGAAACAGATAACTGTGCATGAGAGATGAACAAGAAGTCAATTCTTCGTGCCCTTTTATGACATTTTTTTTAAATCTGAAACATCCAATGATGTTTGAATCTCAGACACACCCCCAAGATGACCACATAAAAAGATATAACTGAATTTAGTACTCGAAACGGCCAGACTTATGCGCTAAGCACTCGCGTGAGACTAGCCAAGGGAAGATGGAACAACCATGCATGAGGCCACCATGCAATAATGGTTGTGCAGCACGGTAGTCTAGTCGATAGTTTCGAGAGAATCCAGGTTTTCGTTTCTTAGTATCCAATGATTCCAACAATCAGTGTTTATGTTAAAATTTTATAAAATGCTAATGAGCTACCACGCGCTCAAGTAGATACATTTAAGTAAATATAAAAAACGTGTATATGCACTATTATTCTATATTTATTTTATTGTACACAGGCCGACTGTGAATTCTGGGAGGTATAATGTGGTTATTAATTAAATAAATAACTTGAAACTTATAAATTAACTTATAACTTATAAATAAATAACTGCGTTCACTTCGCCAGCAAACACAAGACGCTAACCAAATTATTTTTTAATGTCGGTCCACCTTCTGCAACACTGGCCTAGCATGAAAGCACCATATTAGTTTAATATTATTGTGTTTACTGGTATAGGATGATTGTGCTGTCTAGTTGTTTTTATTCTGGTCTACTGTTTGTTCTTACCTGTGGTATTGAGGCTAAGCTCGGTCGTAGCCGGTTCAAGCTGACACTACATATATCTACTCCATCAATCAGCACTTTGCCTGTCGGCTCCGTCAACCGGAATAAACACCTAATGAGGGAGCTTTTCCCGCTACCAGTTCTACCAACAACACCTATCTGAGAATATAAAAATAGAACTGTTATTTATAGTGGCTGATTCGCCTCAGTTCGTATCCGCTTACTTTCGTTCTCTCACCTTCTGGGCGAGAATGCGAGTTTGCGAGAAGATTTACCGAGAATTAAAAATGAAAAATACAAGGATGCTAGAATACGAGAACGCGAGTTTGCGAGAATAAATCGCGATAACCCAAAAAAGACGAAGAATCGAGTTTGCGAGAATATAACAACACAAAAAAGACGAGAACGCTATTTACGAGAACGGAAGTTTGCAAAAATACATCGCCAGAACATGAAAAAGACGAGTATGCCAGTTTAAGAGAACGTGAGCACGTGAATCAGGGCAGAAAGCGAGAATTTAAACACGAGTCTGCTAGGTACACTGCCAGTTGGAAACGTTGACTCGTGCATTTTTTTCCCACTCGTAGAGAAGAAAGTTTAAACAAAGATGGAGGCGACAGGCATTGTGATGTAAAATAATTTTGACTGGATAAATCTCATTTTGGTATTAGTTTGTCAATCAAGGTCATTTGCAAGGTCAAGAAAAAATCAAATTTCAAAACCAAAAATAACAATATATGATTTTTTAAAAATACAAATGAGATTAACTTTAATACCTTTTTTTGATGTTTTTTTTATGCCTGGAGAATGCATTATTGACAGTATTTTAATTATTTGAGGTCATTTTCAATGTTAAGATGTTCACTTTAAGGTCACGTAGGCAAAAATATGACTTAACAAAAAGGCTGACTATCTCTTGCTGCTGTAATTCAACTGGCAAATCCATTTTGAAGATTGAAGGTCACTTCAAGGTCACACGATCAAGTTAAAGGTGAATGATATGAAAATATAATTTGTACATACACAAATGGGAAAACAGTTTTGTTTAATTTGAGAATGCATTTCTGTGTTTTTTAACAAACACAGATTGGAATTACACGTGTAATATGGTTTACCTCCGATAATCATATGAACGTGATTCGACCTTCTCTTCTCAATCAATAATAATAGTATTACAATAATAGGATTCACATTAACCGAGGTGACTGAATTTCGAAGATTTCCCATTACATGTAAAATGATCTAACTTCTGAAATACCCTCCTAACCTTGCTGAAATATCATTTGTTACAATGCATGACACATTGATGGCTATACACTAAAGTTTCATAAGTAAAACACTCTAGTTGTTGCGAAATCTGAAATGGTTTGTTTTGTTTTGGTTCCATAATAGGTCCATAATTTGTGAATATGCCCATACACTGGAGTTGCGGAAGTCTTTTATTTTGTATGCAATGCATGCATGCAATACATGCCCTCACAATAATGTACGATATATCTGTTCAGTGTTTTGATGATTATCCATTGTTTAGTCATTTGTTCACGCTACACCTAGGAGACCCTATGCATAGACTATGTGTAACTTTCTGAGCCAACTTTATATGGGATACATTGACATTAATGGTGTCTATAGCTTCTGATGACCATTTTGGTTTTTTAATATAGGCCTACCGTTAACACTATAAAATTATTGCGAACATGTTCAACTTACTTCTATGGTGTAAGAAAATGGATGTATACACACAAGAATGGGCCTCTAAGTTGATCACAAAGTCAGACATAAGCAAGTTTTTCTAAATCTACTTAACTATGGAAATTATGCTAATTAAACTACAGGTGAACAAGTAGCTGGTGCTATTTCTGACCTCTTCATAATATGTGGTCTGAGATAATAATATATTATTAAAACCTTGTTGCTAGGACATTTATCCTTACCGTTTGTGATGCACAATATAGACGAAGCCCTTGGCCATGAGTACTTCTTATATATAATCTGTTATATTTTTAAATTTCGCTCACCCTGAAAGAGTAAAAGCGACCGCCATGATATGGGGCGCCAATATCGAGCCAAATTTAATGATCGGCCACCTTCCCAGACCATGCGTAAGGTCGCTAGAGGTCACCAAAGGTCACTAAAAAAATATTTGATCAGGTTTTTAATTTTGGTTAAATGGTTGTGTAATCTATGTTTTCTATGTGATATTTAATCGCGAAGTTCATTTCTTAGGTCCTCGAGACAAATGAACGCATATTTCACCCAAAAATACAAGATGGCCGCCGTTTTTAAATTAGGGTCTAGAGGCGTTCGTATAGTTCCTAAACATATCCAATGCCTTTCTACGAGTTTAAAAATGAAATAGAAAGGTTTTTTTTATGGCTGCCTTGGGAAACCTGTAAGACATGGTTCGAAAATGGTTGGTACACCGTTTGTACAGGTGATCATGTGATTTTTTTGAGTGTGTTGTCCTGCATGTGTAACTGTGCTGTATATTTAAATGTATATATAAAACTAATAAAACAATTTGATAACATATTTTGCCTTCCACAAACTCATTGAATTAATCGTTTATGTTGTGAAGTTCGTTTAGTTGCTTCCAATGTACAGCCCCTTATACTGAGTATATACTTACAGATTAGGCCTATATCATGGCTGAAATTGTATCGTCCCCTACACACGACCCGTGGGGGACTGGTGTAAAGGACGATAAAACGAAGATATTATAACATATAACACACCTTTTCGTTTGGTTCCAATATAAGATTAACGCTGGACAAAGCAGGTGGTGATGTCTTTGAATAACGCAATGAAATATCCTGCATTTCAATTTTTCCGTGTTGTGGCCATTCATTTTGTAAAGTCCTCTTAACTTCGTGCTCTGTCTCTTGAGCCAGAGTTGTATATTGTAAAATGCGTTCCACACTGGTCATCTGTATTCATAAATTAACTAGTCTCACAAATGCCCAATTTTATACTAATAATTGTAGATTATCGGTATAGTAGTTACGAGCATGAAAGTGAAAACATATATTTTACTATTTAAATTGGATTTATATAAACTTGATAAACTGGAAAAATTTGTTCGGAAACGAACGCGAAAGCAGCCCCCGTTACCACCAGTCGGACATATTAAATTTGATAAAGATCAGCAAACTTTGTCAAGGGTAATCCTTGTGTAACACTGGACTGCCTACCATGCAAGGATTCCGAGATACTGAGCAAAATTGACACAAAATGGCAACCAGTCGGCTATTTTGGATTATATATCTGGAAATTTTGCCACGTGTTGTTCTTGTGTAACACCGGGCAATTTATTTAATATTAACGCTCTAGCTTTAACCATGCAAGGTTTCCGAGATAGTGAGCAGAATTAAAGCAAAATGGCTGGCAAAGGGACATTTTGGATTTTATATTACACAAATTGTCCTGTGTTGTGTTTGTGCAACATCGGACATTTAATTTATATTACCACTTCAGCTATCATGCAATATTTTCAAGATAATGAGAAAAAAACAATAGAAAAATAAGCCCAATTATAATATGTAGCATGTACTTACATTATCTTCGCATGCAGTAATCATCATAACACCATAAGCCACCTGCTCCAGAACCCCTAGACTATTCACAATAGCTAAAGCTATAAATGCCACAGGAATATCTACAAAAACGAAGCTTACATACATATTTTTTGCACGCTGTCTTTGTGCTCTAAATCAAAGTAAAGTAATCAGGCTTTTGGATTTATCAGAACAGTATGGTGTTGGATCGGAATGTTCTGTTTAACGTGAATATGATGTTTAACAAATTTCACATTTAACATGATTCAGCTACATATTACCATCAGCCAAGGACAACAAACTAAACATTGTAGTTGCCAAAAACGCAATCCCAATCAAACCGAGATAAGTATTCAGAAATCGTTCCGAGTAGCGGAAGACAAAGGTGCAGGAGGTGTGGTTGTCTTGAAAGTTGTAGAAATCTGCTAAGAACGAGTCGGCCTTTTGAGACGTCCTGACAGTAATAATGCCCGTCATCGTCTCAGACACGTGGGCGTATGCCGGAGAGCGTGCGCGGGCTTCGAGTCGTTTCATGTCTCTGATTGTAGGCAGACAAAACCGGCAGACCAAGTAGCAATATAAACAAATGACTGGAAATGTGAGAGTCAGCCAAGGTAGGATCATGCAGGTGACTATGAATGTCACTACGGGATACGCAGCGTACTGAAAGAAAACAAATACGAGTCATCAAATACGAGACAATGAACCAATGCTGGTTAACCGACAAATTATTCAATAGAAATCTTCACCCACTTGTAGTTGTGTCTATAACGCGATCCACAGCTTCAAGTAAGTGAAAATTATTCAGATTTGACAAAATGAAGGTAAACAAAAAATGAAACGAATCGGGCTTTAGGCCACCTTTGTGCACATATAGGCTAAACTGGACCAGGAGAACCTACTGAGGATGGTGAGATGAATGAGATGACACTGTCCTCCAGACACAGAATTCGAAATTCGAGCCCTGGCGGTCTGAGGCCGAGCACGCTACCTCTCGGTCACGGAGGCTCCCCACAATACTGAGTTTCACACGTGGATGGGGAAGAAACATTTTGTTTCTTTCAAACCGCCGAGACCGGGAACCGAGCCCCGGACTCTAGCGTGAAAGGCAGCGGTGCTAACCACTACCCAACCACTACCCTAGGACTCCCGCCCATGAATGTAAGCGGTGTTCACATCTTGCTGATTGATGTCACGTTTCACCTTGAACGTCTATAAAAGCTGGAATTTAATGTGCTAATAAAAAATGAAAATGCGAATATAATCGGTACCGGCGTTTAAAGGGTTAATCGTTATCCAGCTATGTTAATTTGTAAAAAAAATTGAGGTTGTGTCTCGCTACCGCGATCCACAACCTCAAGTGGTTCAAAATTATTGATATGTGTTTAATTTGGCAAACATTTGCAAATATTGATGTAAAACAGTCATTGTATTCGCAATAACTGTGATTTGGTCGACTAATAAAACATATAGTCTTGATCAATAGGATAAAGGGTAATAGGTCCGGCGTCGCAAAAAATGAAATGAATCGAGCTTTATAACATTATTCGTATTATTACCTCATACATATCACCTAAAACCCAGTGCAGTTCCTCATCGACAATCCCCAAGTCTCTTGAGAACCTATTAATAATACCACCTGAAAAAAAAATATTGTTTGCTAAAAAGATAATCAATGTCATAGATGAACATACTGTTACAGACCAGTGACAGAATAGAATTTTACAACTTTATATCTGAGCTAAACAGATAAGACTCTTTAGCTTCGATGCAATGAAATGCCTAATCAAGATCATTCCATTTATAAAAAGGCTCGATTGATCAGTGATATATTTAATCATTAAATAGCTAACCACGACTATAGTCGTTTTTAAATTGTTTTATTAACCGGTCAAATCACTGTTATTGGGAATACAATAATAGTGTTTGAACATATAGGTATGAAAATGTTTGGTATCAAATCAAATGGATCTGAGTAATTGTCACCCACTTGAAGTTGTGAGTCGCGGTAGCGAGAAACAACATAAACTGAAAGTAATTCAGCGCTTTACAGGTCAATTCATTTGAAGCTGAATGTACTGTGTTTTTAGCCTCAAATGAAATATAAAAATATTTAAAAAATAGCTATCCCAATAAATAGTGTATTGTTCCTGACGATTTGATGACATACACGTAGTTCATTTTGTGCTTGGCGCATGCTAAATCTCGGAAAATGTATTTTACACAGAGATAATTATTATGGTGTCTCGATAGTAAAAATGTACATCTAGGTATACCGATATGTACATTATTACTATAGAGACACCCGATATCGAATCGGTATCATATGCCGAGATGAAGAAATTGATCATTTGCGTACATTGTTTCAAACTATTTAACCCTTTGACTTCCAGGCCGGAGTGCATGCCAGGATCCAGATATACTGGTGTAGGAGTTCTATTTTTCGTCATTTGAAGCTGGAATTGCTAACGCAATTTCCAGCTTCAAATGACGAAAAATACATAAATGTAGTATATATTTGACGAAAATTGGTGTCATTTTATGGTTACGTTCATTGACGAATGACGACGGAAATTTCCGTCATGTATGGTAGTGAAAAGGTTAAATGCATGTTGCGTGTACTAGCTTCTAAATAATACTGTTATGTATATGAAAATCATTTGGAGTCCTTTGATAAGAACAGGGCGTACTCTCGACTTCAAACATAATTTTGCGCGATATTGCTACAAAGCGACATAAAAACGGAATCGCATGCCTGAAAAGTTGTAGCCTAAATCACTTACCTCCTTTAACCCTTTCACCACTGAAGACCGTTTTTGTGTGCTGAATGCCATAGCATTCAGCACACAAAAACGGACTTCAGTGGTGAAAGGGTTAAATGACACTCAGATATGATAATAATCTTGTGATCGTAGGTGCTTTTTTGGTACGTTTATTGTCACGTAACGATTGCATAATAATTACGTAATAATGCTGTGCTATTATTGTATAATATGTGATAATGTATATTGCTATGTCATAGCTATTGTATTTGTATTGGAAGCATTAAATGGAACAATAGCACTACTGTGTTTTCATGAATCCATGAAACTGGACGTAGGTTTAACTACATAGGCTTGAAGTGAAGATCATTTATCTTCAGTAACACAAGCTGATAAAAATATAATTTTAGCTCACCGCTTGATCTATTTTCAAAGAATGCTAAATGTGCTCCTACGACTCGCTTAAGCATGCTGTTATGTAGCTGTTTGCCGGCGGTGGTGGACCCGAATACAAAGAAGAAAGTTGCCAGAAGTATGGAAACAAGAGACATAGCCGTTGCAATTCCATATATGTTTTTCTTTGTATTTGCTTCAACGTTTTCGTAAGTCACATTGGCTTGAATCTTGTCGACCCTAAGAAGTATAACAACGTAATTAAATACAATATTGTGAAATCAATGAGAGTAGTTAGTGTGCGGTGTTCAGTAAATCAAACAAGATATTTGAAGATCAAACTTATTTTATAAACCTTAGAATCTCCCTCGTCGTTTGTATGCCCCGCGTGGCATATTTTAAGTAAAATTATTCGAGTTAAATAATGGTGGTGAATAAAAATGTTGGGCTAGTGTCGCAGTCAAACCTGTCGACGGATGTTATTACATTTATCAAGCTTCTATTACCTCTTTGAACTTTGAATTGATACTTTAGCAGCACCTCCTTTTTGGAGTATCAGGCTGGAGGGGGAAAGGGCTGGTAGATTTAGTCAACCAGCTGACTCTTGAACGCTGACACAGTTTTTGACTCTATGGCAGCTGCCGGAAGAGAATTCCAATCAGGGATAGTTCGATGCCAAAAAGAATTTTGTCCCAGTGTGGTGTTAGCTCTAAGATGTTTATAGGCCTGATTGTCCCCACCACGTGTTCTTCTGTCCGCTGGGACTAAAAAGTCATTAATAGGAATTTCGACTAGCTCATTTAAAAAAATTTCCACCAAGTCCAGAATTTTTACGTCTTGTTTTCAAGTCAGTCCAGCCCAGGTTCTGAATGAGAGATGTCACACTGGCTGTTTGTCTATAATTTTGGGTAACAAATCTTGCTGCTGATCTTTGAATTTTTTCTAATTTATCAATATCTTTTTGTCTAAAGGGGTCCCAAACTGCTGAAGAATATTCTAAGGATGATCTGACCAGGGAGAAATAGGCAGTCTCCCTTAGTTTAGGGGGACATGCCTTCAGGTTCCTCCGAAGCAAGCCCAGGGTGGAATTTGCTTTACTTGTATTTTGTAAATGTGGGCCTCCCATTCCAAGGCAAACACCAAGATATAGTGTTGATGAGACGTTCGCTAGTGTTTCGCCTTTAAGGGTGTACTCAAATTCCAGTTTTTTTATTTCGGCCTGGACACCCTTAGGACCGAACATTTCGAGGGGATCCCCCATCGATCTGCCCAGTCCTGTAACGCAGATAGGTCTCTCTGCAGCTGCTACTGACCTGCTCGACATTTTATCGGGCGATACAGGAGGCAGTTATCTGCAAAGAGACGAGCCTGTGAAGAGACCGTGGAAGGGAGGTCATTAATAAAGAGATGGGGTCCGAGAACAGTACCCTGGGGCACACCGGACCTCACGCGAGCTAATTCTGAAGAGCTCAGCTGCCATCAACCACTACCTTTTGGGTTATATTGGTCAGATAATTTTGAATCCAATTAGGAGTTGTTCCCCGAATTCCATAGTGGTCAAGTTTGTGCAGAGGTGGGGACAACGTCAAAGGCCTTACTAAAATCCAAGACAACAACATCTGTATGTGTCTTGCTTTCAAAATTTTGAATAAATATATCAGTTATAATCAAAAGCTGGCTTTCGCATAGTGTTTTGATCGAAAGCCATGCTGTACAGGTGTTAAAATTTTGTTTTCCGAAAAAATGGGACATAATTTATTTACAAATGCTGTGTTTGAGTAATTTGGCACAAACACATGTGAGGGATATCGGCCTGTAGTTTGCCGGAGAGTGCCGATCCCCTTTTTTGAAGACTGGGGCAACATTAGCCTCTACCCAGTCATCTGGTGATTTGCCCGTCTGTAGAGATTGGTCGAAAATAATTAATTTTAAGAAAGGGAGATATTTCGTTGGCAGCATTCTTCAGAATCAAGTTCGGGAGCTTGTCCGGTCCGGGTGCCTTACCGCCATTTAAACCCTCAAGTAATTTAGTTACACCTTGAACGGTAATTTCGAATTTAGGCATTTCACCTCCTTGCGTGTACTTAGGATGCGCTGCAGTAATACCAAGCGTGCAGGTATTGTAACCAGCTAAAAGCTATATAGTCACTTAACCATTGCAGCGCGAAATTAAAATCATCATAAATGTTGTAGTTAGCTGTTTCCACTTCATTTGAGCTTGTTAAGGGCCTACGGCAAATAGCAATATTTGAATTCTTTCAGCGCGGAGACGGTACCCACATTATAAGCTGATCAGGGATTTATTATCACATCTATTGCTAAATATAATGGTCATGACCACATTACCTTCATTTTTTTAAATGTTCTTCTTTTTATGAACGTGAATAAAAATATGAATAAGTTAATTTATTAATTTCTACTGCTCTGTTCCTCCAGCAGACCAGCTGACTGATTTGTCTGTTTTATTCCAGAAGAGCACTGGCTACAGCACAGTAACATGGTTGAAGGTAACCATGATCACGCCTCAAAACGGTTATTACCAAATTTTACCGAGATCATAATACAAAGTACCAACCATTGTGTAAAGTGCCAATCGCCAACAATTCTAAAACCCTGAAACCACACATTTATCAGGTCACATTTTTGACAATTGACTGTTTTGAGTTTAAGGATAATCAGGCTCCATAAATTACATAATAATTTTGAAACGCTAGTGTCTGCATACTTTACAATTAAACAGATATTGCCTTTCGGCTTTGTGAATTTAATAATAAATTGGTCTTCTTGACTACATAATGATAGATGAATGAGTTACATTTGCAACCAGTAAAAATAGTATATTTGCAGAAAATATAACGATTCCAGCAAATTTGATGTATCTGAAGTATACAGTCATCCCGACATTTCGATTCCTTTCGTTCTCTGCAGTTTCAATTTCCTCCTGCAATCAATACATACAGTATATGCCGACTTACAAAGCTAATCGGTGGTATCTGCTTACTTTACAATAAATCAGATACTGCCTTTTGGCTTTGTAGCAGCACAGATGGAATTATAAAATATGCAAGCAACTTGAAGGTATTCCGCAATTTTCAAAATGGGACACAATATCGCCTTCTTGGATATGAAATTTTGAACCCAGCTCTTCACAATGTTTTTGACTACCACGTTGAGATTGAGAAAAAATATCTGAAAAAGTGCACAGACAGATATTTATTAAATTCATTAATTTAATTAAAATTGTTATTTTAACGTTTTAAGGTAATCTATGGATCATTATCATATCCAAGATGGCGGCCTTACCTTATTGAAAATATAAATACCAAGGTTTGATAATACAGACACAGAAATAACACATCCAGAATATTGTTATTATATTAGATTGTATTGATATATTGCTTACGATGAAATATAAAAGTATTAAAACTAAAAAAATGATCATTTAAATCTGCAATGGAATTCCAAAGAACATCATCATTCTATTTCATAATTGTTTGTCTTGCTGACTTATTTCATCGCAGATGAAGAATGTGGTTTATATTGTAAGTAGGGTAAGAATGACAGCAAAGCGATAAACCTTGCACCTACATAAACATATACAATTACCTTATATTTTCAAATAAAAAAATGTTTGAAATATAGTTAATATAATCAACTCATCAAAACAAGGTGACGTAGGTGCTCTAAAGGAAAGTAATATTATAATTTAGATGATGCGTTTCTGTAATATTAAAAAAAAAATAATGTAAGATTTATCTCATTTGTCCAACACTGTCCATGAGTGTATACCAAGATACTTACTTCATATTGCGTTTTATTCAAAATATCCTGTTTTGCTTCTATAACTGGATATATTTCAGATATTCGTCTAGGTCTCTTCAATAACTTCATTGTAGAGTCATCATTTGTCAAATATTGATATGTGCCCTGGAATTGTACCTTACCCTATAAATAAAAAAGGACGTCATTTTTTTGTTATTTTGGTCCAATATTATCCCAACATCCCGCGTTTGCTGACATATTTCAAATAGAATAAATTAAATAGAAATGACAGTACCCAATGAAACCTTAGGGCTTAAAATTGATATCTTATACTTCAGCTAACTACGCTAATTAGCGTAAAATGTGCAAATTAGCTCATAAGGTGTTTTTCCATGGGGAACAAAAACGTACTGCGTCTTGTTCAAACTTAAACAAATATCACTACACACAGATAGAATTACACATAACGGGGTGTTAGTAAGAAAGTTATTTCATCCTATATATGCCTATATACTGGTCAATTATGTTAATTAGGTGAATTATGCAAATAAGCTTAACTGAACTCCCTTCCAAGCTGGCACATATATAATAGTGTTGATAATGATCCACACATATTTAAAAGGGCATGGATTGAAAAAATCACCTGTACAATAAACACATAATATTATGTGGCATATAAATACACATACGGTAATATTTTGTGAATATTTAAGCCCTGACCTCGCCCTAGGCTACAATTGTAAAAATAACTTCATTAGTCAATTCTTCGTGTTAAAGTTATTCGATAAAATGGTATTACACTTGTTTCTACGCCAATTTGTTTAAAAGTTATATTATAAAATGGGTAGGTATGTTAATTAGGGTGAATTATGCAAAAACAGTTTATTCAAACACACCCTATTTAAAGCTATAATTATATTGTTTTGGATTCAGCATTACACCTGAAGCTATAGTGGGGCCTATTATGCCGTTGGTAGCTAGATAATAATTTAAATACATTCGTTGCACGAATTTCTTTTATCTGTTTTAAGCACCCGCTACGCCTACAAGTGGGTTTGACTGTGCATCATTACTTGAATTGATAATTCCTAGGAATATTACCATTTTCTGTAGTGAAAAACTCTTGGTGTGGACGATGCTTTTGATAAAACGGACGTTTTGGAAGCATTTATCAACAATAATTGTTATAATAAGGTCCAGGTAGCAGTGGGCCACGGGCCCCAAGCACAAATTACAAATCAGGGTACAACTTACAAATCATAATGACTTCTTTAAAATTAGAATAAAGATGTTTCAAAAACATTCAAATAGATTACATAAAATAAGATATTGTGATTAAGATTAATACTAATAATACGATTAAGAAAAAGACAACTAATTCATTACTTGATTAAGGATGATAATCCAATCACTGTTTTTTGCGTGGTGAGTATTATGTGTCACCAGGAGACGAGTTTTTCCCGCCAAAAATCCTTGGATACAGCTAAAAAAACATTAATTTTAAAATAACAACAACAACATACATTCGAATGTAGACCTATTCACAAATATACAGTTTCAGAGTAACTACGTTCAATATATATAGCGAGGGTTCGGATTGATAGCTAGCTGGGGTCCGATGGAGTATATAAAATGGCGATCCATTAGCTCACGGAGAGCCTCAAATTGTCTGCTAATCATGACAATAGTCGTTTTTAATCAATTTTATTAGCCAATTAATTTACTGTTATTGGGGATGAAATGACTGTTTCAATATAAAAAATTGTAAATTTTTGGTCTTAAATTAAACAAATAAAATTATAAGTAATTTTCAATCGCTTTAGGTTGTAGGTCGCGGTAGCGAGACACAAACTCAGGTGGGTGAAGATTTTATTAAATTAACAAATTCAGTTTCCACTAGGTCTACTAATACAGAAATTTTAGCGTTTTTTTTTCTTTTGGGGTTAAGGTCATTTTGAGGTAATTCAAAGTTGACAAACAATAATATCTGAACATGCCATCATGTGTCCACATACTTGCACATGAGTTGCAGAATGAGAATATTAAAGGGACATGCCCAGGTCTAAAATCATAAAAAAATCGGTGATTTTATTTTGGCTTCTTAATATGAGCATAATATGTAAACATGTCTATATACTAGAACTGAAAAAGTTTTTGAACTGTTTTGCTGCGCACTTACCAGTTAGGCTAGATATAGAGCCGAAATTCCCGTATTTCTTATTTTTGACATGGTTGTCAATAATTAGAAATCAGGATTTTTGTCTCTATATCTAGCCTAACTGGTGAATGCGCAGCATAACAAATTAAAAAATTGCAGTTCTAGTCTATGGACATGCTTACATCATATGGTCATATTATTAAGCTAAAATAAAATCACCGATTTTTTGACGATTTTAGACCTGGGTATGTCCCTTTAATAAACGATCAGTGTGGAGTGTGGAATGAAATCGGCAACATGATATGCATACACACATCACGAAATTCTCTAGTATTTGTACACGGTACCGTTTGCAGATATAGCATAATTATGCCACAATGCTATTATAGCTATCTATAACATATTTCTAGAATATGTTATAGAATATAGATTTGTGAATTTAGCAAAAAAATCTTTCCATTAAGGCATTATCACTTTATAACGTATAGGTTCAATCATAAATATATGACTTGCATTTGAAAATTATTAAAATATGTGGTAACATGCATATGGCTGAAGTTGTGTGTACATCGGTACATCTGTAAACTGGATGTTGGTGATGTGATAATGCTTACTATATAGCATAGTTTGGGATGATGATGATTAGGACATTAATTTCGATGTTTGTCTGCCATATCGCTCGAGATGCCATATTTATCACTTAGTTGTGTAAGTTTGAAATTTGATAGTCTTGAATTGATAAACATAAACGACGAGCATGAATACGTAAGATGACAAGCATTATAACGCAAATCGCAGAACGAAACTTTTCGTATTTTTTTATTTGGTGTACATTTATATCAAGAGCACTAACAAATTCGTATTCTCCTCCCAATTCTGTAAAATCTAAGGGGTCACAAAATATACTTTGAGGCTACTTCTGGACAACGAGATCACGTCAGTTATGTGAAATATACGGTGTCCACATTAAATAACGTCAAAATGGCACCAAAACTTTTCTGAATCAATAGCTATATAAAGTAGATTCATTTTAGAATTGGTGCCAAAAATTACCATTCCGATCCAAGTGAGAAAACACAACCCCTTGTACTATATGCTAAAATGGATTGCCCGTGTGTGTGAAGAATTATGTGTATATGACAAATATATTGATGGTAATAAAAATAATTTGCAATTTAATTTGGCAATATCACACAACTATTTGCTTTATAAATTTTCAAATAATATTATTTTAATGATCAATGTATTACAATACTATTGAATTGACATTGCTTAACTATCTTCAATGGCATATACTTAAAATAAAATAGACAAATTAGTTCAGTCAAATACAATTATTGGTGAGTCAAAATAGTAAACGTTTACTTTTCGAAGATCTGATTGCCGACTTTGTTGTCCACTGCACTTAAAGGGTCATCCAACAGGTACACGTCTGCATCACGATAAAGAGACCTGTGGAGCAAGAACAAAAAACACGATGAAAAATGTTGCCAATATGAGAAATATAACTGTAGAATCCAGAATATGGATTATGTAGATACTTAACCCCTGAGAAACCTCACCTGTGACTATAACACACCATGACCACCACCCACGCAAATGTATGTGCGTGAATATAGGAATATATCCACCCACATACAAGATGAACTATAATGTACAAGATGTTGGTATTAAACGAAGACATGTATATACACAAATTAGTATGTACGTTACTGCCATCTTACTCACGAGCACGCTATGCGATACCTTGCTTCATCGAGAATAGCGTTCAACTATTTTGATTAGCGAGATACCTTGAATGTCGTGCGTCTCAACACCGGCCAATCACACAGTGCTTGACAGCTGGCTGACAGCAAAGCTTGCTTGTTGCCGTTGGTATGATAGATCAGATAGATAGATAAGTTCGGAATATCACGCTGATGTCTTTGTGTTCCCAGCTCCCTGATGGCGGCCACTATATGATTACTGGCCGCCATGACAAAATTTGGTACACCTCACTATCAATGTGAGAGCTTCCAAGCTTGTCTATATAATACATCTAGCAAGGAAAACTGGTAACAGGCATGAGAGATGAACAAGAGGTCATTTCTTAGAAACCTTTTATGGTCTTTTATAAATCTGAAACATCCAATGAGGTTTGCATCTCGGACACCCCCCCAAGATGACCACATAGACAGATATAACTCGATAGGGCCAGGCTCATGCGGTAAGCACTCGGGTGAGACTGGCCAAGTTAAGATGGATACTGCATGAACATTGAATATGGCCAGTACACACACAAGCATGCACGTATGGATATGCAGGTATTCACACGCTTGTAATAAACCATACTGTACAATATGAGGCATATTTAACAAAGATACTGGGAAATGAGTATGGCCAGTTGGGCCTACTCACGCGAGTGTGCATATACAATTAATTTGAAAATGTGCCTTGAATTTCTGTAAAAAATAGACCAATTTCATTCTCCGCCTTCCAAAAAGTAGCGTATTTTTAATGTTGGGACAACGCTGCAAACACTGAGCCAACCTTATAACGAGACTGGGATAACGTGTAGGTTATCACAGAATCATGCATATTTTGTGTTTATTTGTGGTTCTGTGACGGCTATTTTGTTTGCGTTCAGACTTTCTCTTGGTTTCCATTTAATTATTGATTACACCATAAGTTGGGCCTACCTGAGAACTATTATGGTCGACATCAAAAGCATTGATCTATCTCAATCCCGATGAAAAGTGCCCTGTCGTGGCCCTCTGGCAGCCATTTTGCTGGTCTAATAACCGCCATCTTGGTTTTCGATATTTAGACAGTCTAAAATAAATTCGCCATTCACTGACGTTCACAGGGGCATATATTTATATGAAAATCGTATTATGGTAGATACCAAAATCACGAATCTGTTCCCATGTTTTTGAAAATTATATTAATTATTCGTTGGCACAAATAGCGGCCATCTTGCATCTCACACATAAACAATGTCCAATAAAATTTCTGGCCACACCTTTATGTCGGGCATATATGAAAACTCTTTGAGAGACACCGTAATCATGAATCTGCTTATAATGTTTCCAAAATTATATAAATGTTATTTTTTGCATCGGTCCCCGAACGATTTTAACCTTCTGAAAATTACTTAATTATCACCTCTTAGGTGAATCGCCTCTGGCCTGGATTTTGATCAAGAATTAGTGCGCCTCTGAGCTCAGTCCCCTCAAGATTTAGGCGCTATGGACGTTTTTTGATTGGTTGAATAAATACTGTCATGTCATGAGACAAGTGTGGATCGACGAGAGAGGACATTGCACATAATTTTTTTCATTGCCTAGCCTATGCTGCTATTACACCACATCTCACCTAATGATGTGTTCAGATCTCAAATAAATCAAATAAAAAAACCTTACGGTTCAAGCACTTTAAATATTTTTAACAAATCTCAATGTTTTAATTACCGCACGATTTTCTAATAGCGTCAGGTGGATTTGTTAAAATCTATTTTTAACTTTAATTATGTCTATCTGGTTTTTTACAGTGACACCATCATTTCATATCACCCTTTTTACATCAATTTGTCATTATCATCCATGTATTATTATTATCATGATTATTACGTTCTATTACTGTAGTGTTTTTTGTAATTCTTGAAAATATATTAAATTTAAATCAAATTTTGATCCTACGAACGACGGGATGTGATTTCCATGTACTGATGTTAGATCCTACTTCCTATACTATATTCCGTCTAAACAACTTTATTGAAACGATGGGCAACTACGTGATAGATCGTGGCACAGTGTGACTTAGCATTGATATTGCTTCGGGGACAAGATCGTACCAGTTAATTCTGAGAATAAGGTGGTCACCTTGCTAGCGAGACTCTCGCTCTCTGTCCCCCACTTAAAGTTACACCACGCTCCCCCACCTGTGTCTGGTCTTTTTCAGGAAACAATGCAATATCCTGAAAACAATCAGAAGCAGTGCGAACTGAAATCAACACCATATAGATATTAAAATACTTGTGTTTAGTATCGCTTGTGTATACCGAAAAACTAATTTGTGCTGATGTCTCCGTAACATGTGGAAGAAATGGTTCAAGCATGTGCATATTCATAAGCAAATGCGATTAAATACTGTAGATCTGGTAATTTTTGCGTGTTAAAATTTTCGCGAATTTATGATTTTAGGATTTTTCACGAAGTTTAGAATTCGCGAATTTTCTTTTCTCTTTAGAAGCACTATTATAATAATATTTTTCGTAACATTCTTGAATTCGCGAAGTTGTCCTCCTCGCGAAAATTAAAACCTCACGAATATTACCAGATCTACAGTAACACTCATGATCATTGAATGTAGTTAATTTACGTTCGAAAGTTAATACAGTTATTAATAGCATCTTCGGGGAGACCCAAGAGGATTTGGACATTGCCAGCTTTTTTTCATTTTTCTCTTACTATGTTTGTGTGATAAGGGTAATTGTTTGCCCAAAGAAAGAGACTTACTATGCCTATGGATAGCCATATGTGTTTTTAACATTCCATACAGATGGATAACATGGATAGAGATAGAAACAAAATTCGACTTTGTACAATTCCATGTGTGGATTGATTTGGACATGACTGGGGAGCATTTGGACATAATTAGAATCAATAACAAGAATCCTGAAAATAAACGTTTTTATATATTGAGAGTCATATTATCATATTATCTGAGCCTTTTTATATTTTTATTTATTGGTTAATGTATTTTATGCCCTGGAGAAGATTTGGACAAGTGATTTGGGGAGGATATGGACATTGTCCAAATCCTCCCCAAGTGTCGAATTCCTCCCTGAAAAGTATTTAAATCCTATTTGAATTTTCTGTTCAATGCACACAACAGCGATATTTGCTGTGAAATTGAATTACACAAAATTAGTTAAACAGCCAGCCCTATAGCATGTATAGTATTAAAATATTTAATGTGAAATCCAAGCCTAGTCATTAATGAAGAATGAAAAAAAAAAAAAAATTACTCTTGACAAGTTATTTCGACAGTTAATCAAAAAAAATGTGAGCAAACATTTAAAATTAAAAAAATGGCGTTCACTGACGTGGTCTTGGTTAAGAACCTAATAAAGGCATTCACTGAGGGCGTTGATGATGTAGTTACGTCATCTATTTAACCTAGACCTACTGTCCAAATCTCCCCTGCATCACTCCAGGCAATTAAATGTCAAATTGTACCCACTTAATGTTGCGCATCGCTTAAAGTGGTTGGTAATTTCGATGTCCCATAGCGGGGACACAGTATTTTTTATAATTTCAGCTGATCGAAGCCACGTTCTCCTGTCAAAAGGTCACAATTAAATTGCCAATAAAAAGGATTACAAACGATTATAGTCATGCCTGTTGCATAAAGGGCTGACCCTAACAGTGCGGGCATTGACTTTAGACGTTAGTCTTAGTCAGAATCTGACGTCTGTAGACTGTGACGTTTAAATCGATCCTCGCACTGCAAGAAAAATATTTCTAATGGCATGTAACAGAAAGGGCTAACTGAGACATTTATGATGATTGCAAGTTGAAACTATGGCCAACGGACTCATGTAATGTGTTTGGGGCTGAGGGATTGGCCTGTATAGCAACTTCAATACAACAACGAGGTGTTGAGTCAATGTTTCTTCAATGACGGGCAAGCCGAGGCCATAGATAATGGAATAACATTAAATTGACATTGGATCAATAGCGTCATTCGACTGGCCGTTTTTTGTCTGATGTACAATGACCTAGTTTAAAAAAACCGGAATGGCTAATCATATAGTAATGTTATAATAGCAGTCGACTGGAGCACGCCAATTCGTAAACAAGAATCACGACATACGATTAGACACATCCTTTAAAGGCGATCTATCACCCCTTATATAGTATGAATTAATTAAAGTTGCCACAAGATGGGGCACAAGTGTTTCCTTATATGGGGTAATTGGCTATCATGCGACCCTCTGAGAGGGTCACGTGATAGCCAATCCCCCCATATAAGGACATAATTATTCATACCATATAAGGGGTGATTCTGCCCCCTCACTTGATCTAGGTTCTGAAAATAAAGCATCGAATCAATCACGTTGGTGCCTATGTAGGCTAGGGCCAGCGTCACAGACGTTGCATGAAATCATGTTTGCCTAATGTTGGGCCATTGTGTGTGATGCATTCTCATTCATCAGATCCACTATCAGGTCGCTAGCGTAGCTAGAGGCTCTGACTGATTACACTGTAGAATATGTTTTTTAGGAATATTCATCAATTTTACCTGATTTTTAGCTGCTAAATATGACAATGTCTAACAGAAATAGTGTCCTTGACATTCTAAACCACATGGTCAGGCCAAGGAATACATAATGGACAAAACACGTGAAATTGTTATGAAATTAGTATTTTTCAGCTACCTTTCAGAGAGGGTGGGAGGACCACAGGGGGGGGGGGGGTGACTACATCACTAGACCTAAAATGCTATGTTTCTTATCCAACATGGATCCACATTCTGTGGATATTTAGACCTGACATTCTGTGCTCCTGGTAGTATTCAGTGGCGGATCCAAGAATTGACAGACGGAGGGGGGCGCCGATTTTTGCAAGAATTTATACACACCACAGCTGGCATTTATATGCTCTAGAGGAGTCTGGGGGGGCATGCTCCTCTGGATCCGCCACTGGTATTGTCTGGTGAGATAAACATCTTTATAGCATTTATATACTGTATGTATTGGCTGTACCAATTTAGTTCAATTGTATTATAATGTTATAACCCAGAAAACACGAGGCTGGTTTGATGTTGACCAAAATTAAACCGGTAGTGACTCAACGCAGTATGAAGGGTAGGCTCACAGGGTATCACGACTCTGTTCATGCTGTCAGCATGTCAGGGGCTTCGCCAATTATTCACGTCAGTGGCAAAGCTGACAACCAAAGTACATTGTCCCAATGTCTAACTGTCTTACGCTTGCTGGGCTAGGCCTGGAGCTATTTTTAGAATGTCAAGTATTTGTCCCAACAATAACTTTATATAGGGGCCTAGGCTACTGGTGGACATGGGAGATAAAGTTTGTGGTCCTACAGAGGGATCTTTCCTACACATGCAGTCCACCATGCAATAGGTATAATGTGCTAACCGGTAGAGATTACAAGAAGTAGCCAGGTAGCACGGCTGATGACATTGAGGCCACACATGCGGGGGTGATCACATTTAAATTTAACATTGTCATCATAGAGCAATTCCAATAAACTATAAAGCCTAGGCAAACACAAACATTCATCCAATTTGCAATAATAAAAAATTGACTATATCCAGGTTATAAATCTCAACAAATTCTAAGCCAGACACGTAATTAAATGTGGCTCCTCTCATATACTAAATATATTTTAAATCTCAACAATACCGCCTCTTCAAACATGTGAGATGGAATTATGGAATTATCAATGACATGGGTCACTGATATATAACAGTGTACATAACAAATAATTCATGACCACGATGTACGCCTACATGTTACACAGGGCCGGGGCTCCAGATAACTTTTTAATCTAAACATGTAAAGGAGTAGACTAACCGAGCAACGCGATTTAATGTTGGCCCACCATCTGCGACATTAGCCAAACATTGTATTTGTATTGGGTCAATGTATCGTGGTTGCTGGGTATGCAGTGTTATCTAGTACTGCAAGACCACCAGCCCTCACACTGGTGAGTCACTTTACGAGCCTAAAGGGACATACACAGGCTAAAATCTTTAAAAAATCGGTGATTTTATTTTGGCTTCTTAATATGACCATATGATGCAGACATGTCCATAGACTAGAACTGCAAAAGTATTTTAATTTTTGTTCTGCGCATTTACCAGCTAGGCTAGATATAGAGACAAAATTCACGTCTTACCTATTTTAGACATGGTTGTCCAAAATAAGAAATCAGGAATTTCGCCTCTATATCTAGCCTAACTGGTAAATGCGCAGCACAGAAATTAAAAAACTTTTGCAGTTCTAGACTATGGACATGTCTGAATCATATGGTCATATTAAAAAGCCAAAATAAAATCACCGATTTTGTTTATGATTTTAGCCTAGGTACGGGCCTTTAACTTAAAGGGACTGGCCCAGGCTAAAATCATCAAAAAATCGGTGATTTTATTTCGGGTTCTTAATATGACCATATGATGTAAACATGTACATAGACTAGAACTGCAAATTTTTATAATTTTTGTGCTGTGCACTTACCAGTTAGACTAGATATAGAGACGAAATTCCCGCATTTCTTATTTTTGACATGGTTGTCAATAATTACAAATCAGGAATTTCGTCTCTATATCTAGCCTAACTGGTGAATGCGCAGCACAAAAATTATAAAAATTTGCAGTTCTAGTCCATGTACATGCTTACATCATATGGTCATATTAAGAACCCGAAATAAAATCACTGATTTTTTGATGATTTTAGCCTGGGCCAGTCCCTTTAACTTAACTTAACAACTTAAGCCGGGGTGAGGGTGTATTGACACTACAAACACAATAAATTTACCTAATCTGGTTAAATGTTGGCATGGCCTCTTCAGCATCAGCCAATATTAAAACATCATTGGACTACAATTCTTGTTTATTGTAGGCTCGTTAATGGGTAGTGAGACTGCAGATGTGCTGACCTTATTCTCCAAGCTTAGAGTAGGGTGGGGCAAGGCGCCCCCTCTAAGGTCACAGCGTCCTACAGCTGAATATATTGCTCATAATAAAGAGTTATCCAATGCTCACAAAGAGGCATATGAGGGGAACATAAAAAATGATAAAATAATTATTCCAAGTTATTTGCTAAGATATTATGAGCGGTAATGTATAATGACAGAAAGGGGCATCTTACCCCACACTTGGGGCAAAATGCCCCGGGGGGCATCTTACCCCAGGGATAAGGGGCATCTTGCCCTTTATACTCGAGTTGAGTGAGTTGGGTAAGTTGGGTGGTTGAGTGAGTTGAATGAGGTGAGTGAGTTAGGTGAATTGAGTGAGCTGGGTGAGTTGAGTGAGTTGGGTGAGTTTCAGTGAATTGGGTGGTTGAGTGAAGTGAGTGAGTTGGGTGAGTTGAGTGAGTTGGATGTGTTGACTGAGTTGGATGGTTAAGTGAGGTAATTGAGTTGGGTGTGCTGAGTGAGTTGGTGAGTTGAGTGAGTTGAGTGAATTGGGTGAGTTGGGTGAGTTGGGTGAGTTGAGTGAGTTGGGTGTGTTGAGTGAGTTGGGTGAGTTGAATGAGGTGAGTGAGTTGGGTGGTTGAGTGAGGTGAGTGAGGGAGTATATGAATGGATGAAGCAATGAATTGGTGAATCAATGAATGGATAGATGGACGGACAAAAGAAATGAATGGATGGACAAACTAGAGATGTGTTTTCGCTATTAGGCAAACACGAATGCATCATTCTGCATTTTAATTGACGCAATATCTAGGACTGATAACAAAAAATGGTCGCCATTTCTAGAAAATCAATAACAAAAACCTTTCCATTTCATGGGCAAGCAGGTAAATGCCTAGTATACAAAATTACGAGTTATTCGGACTACCGGATCATGCGCTCACAGGAAAATTAAAAATTACAGGTCATTTTATGAAAATCACTTAATCGTGACGAAAAGGTTTTCATTCCGTGGTCAGTCAGGTAAGGGCCTACGAGTGATTCGGATCAGCGGTTATTGAGATAACGCGTTCACAGTGTCTGAAAAAGTCGAAAATGGCTGTCATTTTTGTGAAAATCACTGAACCGTGAACCTTTTCATTTATAGGCCAGAGAACTCAGGAGTAAGTGCCTACACATAAAATCACTAGTCATTCGGACCAGCGGTTCATGAGATAACGCATTCACAAATTCCGAAAAGTTAAAAATGGACGCTATTTTTATGAAAATCACTGAACCGTGACCAAAACCTTTTCATTTTGTGGTTAGGCAGGTAAGTGCTTAAACATACAAAATCATGATTGATTCGGACCAGCGGTTCTTGAGATAACGCGTTCATAAGGTATCGATAGGTTAAAAATGGCCGCCATTTTTATGTACCATGACGAAGACCATTCCATTTCGTGGTCAGGCAGGTAAATGCCCACATGTATAGGCTACCAAAAATCACGAGTGTTTCGGACCAGCGGTTCTTGAGATAACGCATTCACAAATCTGGAAAAGTTAGGAATGGCCGCCATTTTTGTGAAAATCACTGAACCGTGACGAAAACCTTTTCATTTCGTGCTCAGGCAGGTAATGGCTCACATACAAAATTTTATCAGCGGTTATGTATATATCGCGTTCTACTAAACACTATAATGAATGAATGTATGAATGAATAATTGAATGAATGAATGAATGAATGAATGAATGAATGAACGAACGAACGAACGAACGAACGAACGAACGAACGAACGAACGAACGAACGAACGAACGAACGAACGAACGAACGAACGGATGGATGGACGGACGGACGGACGGACGGACAGACGGACGGACGGACGGACGGATGGATGGATGGATGGATGGATGGATTTTTATGAAAATCACTGAACCGTGACCAAAACCTTTTCATTTTGTGGTTAGGCAGGTAAGTGCTTAAACATACAAAATCATGATTGATTCGGACCAGCGGTTCTTGAGATAACGCGTTCATAAGGTATCGATAGGTTAAAAATGGCCGCCATTTTTATGTACCATGACGAAGAGCATTCCATTTCGTGGTCAGGCAGGTAAATGCCCACATGTATAGGCTACCAAAAATCACGAGTGTTTCGGACCAGCGGTTCTTGAGATAACGCATTCACAAATCTGGAAAAGTTAGGAATGGCCACCATTTTTGTGAAAATCACTGAAACGTGACGAAAACCTTTTCATTTCGTGCTCAGGCAGGTAATGGCTCACATACAAAATTTTATCAGCGGTTATGTATATATCGCGTTCTACTAAACACTATAATGAATGAATGTATGAATGAATAATTGAATGAATGAATGAATGAATGAATGAATGAATGAATGAACGAACGAACGAACGAACGAACGAACGAACGAACGAACGAACGAACGAACGAACGAACGAACGAACGAACGAACGAACGAACGAACGAACGAACGGTCGGATGGATGGATGGATGGATGGACGGACGGACGGACGGACGGACGGACGGACGGACGGACGGACGGATGGATGGATGGATGGATGGATGGATGGATGGATGGATGGATGGATGGATGGATGGATGGATGGATGGATGATAGAATGGATAAATTGATAGATGTAAGGACACATGAATGGATGGATTGCTAGATGGATTAATGTATGAATAGATGGATGGATTATTGGATGGATGGACGAATGAATGGTTGAATGAATGAATGAATAAATAAAAAGATGGACAGAGTGAGTGAGTGAGTGAGTGAGTGAGTGAGTGAGTGAGTGAGTGAGTGAGTGAGTGAGTGAGTGAGTGAGTGAGTGAGTGAGTGAGTGAGTGAGTGAGTGAGTGAGTGAGTGAGTGAGTGAGTGAGTGAGTGAGTGAGTGAGTGAGTGAGTGAGTGAGTGAGTGGAATATTAGAAGCTAGTCAGTCACAGTCAGTCGGTCTGAATCAGTGATAAAAGAACGCCTAGTGCGTGAACGACAGTCCCATCTACAAACACATTTTAAATTATTAATTTTAATTATTAATATTGCCTGTCGGGGTAAGACGCCCCCATAACTGTGGGGCATGTCGCCCCTGGGCCTCTTGCCTCATCATAAGGGGGGCGTCTTACCCCATCTAGAGGAGTTTAACAAACACTCTGCATTGCGGCATAATCCATATCTGGGCAAGCTGTGACCACACACAATGGTAGTGAACATTTTATTCTACCAGCATTGTGACGGCCATGTCTTAGCGGTGTTTTTTGTGAATTAAGAGGACCATGCAGCGGTTATTGTTTTTTATTAAAAAAGGTGTTCAAAGTAGTAAATATGAATGCATACCATGTAATTCTCTCGAGAATCAACTGTGACACGGCGGGAAAATAGAAACAACCAAAGGAACACTTTAAAATACGGAAGAGCGTGCTCTAATTATGACGTCATACATTATGACGTAGGGGGCATCTTACCCCAAGGGGGCGTCTTGCCCCACCCTACTCTATATATTCTCAATTGTGCCTCTTTCGCAAAAAATGTCAAATATAGTACGGATCTACTACAGATAACAAGGGAACATTTCAAAAGTCCATAGAGTAAGATGTGAAACCATGTGAAGAAGAGCTATATAGTATCAGCTTATTTGACACGACCCCCGAAACTAAGGAAAAATGGCTTATTAATGAATGAAATGCTCCTGTATACAGGTTTTATGGATGGAGTGACTAAGGAAAAATGGCTTATTAATGAATGAAATGCTCCTGTATACAGGTTTTATGGATGGAGTGACGTCACGTTTTGTCTCAAATCTGTTCTTCAGACGAAGGTATTAAGGTGGCAGGGACAAGCCCCAACCACAAAAACTTTCTGGTCTCCATGGCTTATGCGAAAACATTTTTGTGTTTTAAGGGTTAAAGTTTGCACCTTTTCGAACTAGAATCGTACCTGATGAATACAGCTAGCAGACACCACGTCTTGATATCGCCTCTGGTCACACACATCTCCCATCAAGATATTCTGTTTGATTGTTCTGGATAATAACCAAGGTTCCTGGTCATAGTAGCTCAGCCTGGCAGCACAGTGAATATCACCATTTGTGATGGGATGCTCACCAGCAATCGCTTTAAGTAACGTGGACTGAAATGCAATTAAGAAAACATTTAATACATTTCAATAATGTGACAACAATATGTGGGAATGGTAAATTCAAAATGCCTACAAACAAATGCCTTATAAATGGGTAGGGGTGTGCCTCCCGATTTGTCAAAACCTGACCCTGTCGTAATTTGCGTCATGACTCAGAAGACACCCTGTCCTAATTTAGAAATAAATACTGAATTTAATTGATTGGTTTATGGTGTAAGTACTACCAATTTACTCGATGTTTAAATGGTATTTCAAGCTCTTAATTTTTTTTGAAAAGTTGAGGCTTACTACTGTGAGACTAGAAAATTGGGATGAGATGCGATCGAAAATGGCCTGACAAATCAGCAAAAAACAGGCCAGATCGGATGCTAAAACTGGAAGACCAAAAGGCACCCCTGTGCCAATTCTGAAAGCTCAAAAAAGACACCCTGTGCTAAAGCTGGAAGCTAAAAAAGACACCCTGTCGAGTAGTACATTCTTCAGTGCTCCTGAGTATGGGAGTACACACCCCCCCCCTCCCCCCCCGGGACTATATATTTGGCTAAATTCCAATATTGCTGAATGCTAAGAAGTATTACAGCTTCAACATTTAGTATCAGACATTGGAAACAAATATTATTTATATTCATGCGAAGTATATCTGCATATACTTTGTAAACCTGACCAACGTTACTGTGGGGTTATTTCCTGATCTTACCTTTCCACTTCCCACGGGACCCATAAGCAATGCTAAGCCACCCTGGAAGAAAAAATATGTATGATAACACACAGTAAGTATGAATGGAACAGTTGTAGTATATGCAATAAGCTCAACATTTTGACCCGATAGTTCAATTTAAAAAATGATAAAGCTGTCAAAATTGGAGGACTTGTACTTGAATATATCTTCTTTAAACTAAAGGCGGGAGCCATCTGAAAAAAATAAAAAACAATGTTTTACCCTGTTTTTGTTGGTTGGGTCTGTGAAGCGTAATCGTGGACAGCTGCATACCGTGAAGATGTAGACGGATCAGGGTATTGGTTTCAACAAAGAAATCAATGGTTTTTATCATGGCGGTGCATGAGTGCGATATGCGCACGAATGTCGAGAACATACCAGCACCATATTAACGACGTATCTGAAAACTAGTTGAAAATGCCTAAAAATAGGTCAACTGTTTCTGATTCTAACAGATCTATTGTTGACTTCGCCCATAGGAATTTGTACACCTATTCAGTTTCAGATACAGTTTGGGCTATATCAAAATAAGTTTGTAAGCTGCATTATATTGAGCGAATACATCACTTTTGTGATCAAAGTGTCAAAGCTCGCCTACATGTAGCCTAATATATCTTTCAAAATTTCATTATAATTTAGTTTTTTAACATAAATAGTGTGTGAACATGGTACATAGTCTTCGAAAATGAATCAAATTATTTTATTATATTATATATATTTATATATATATCATACAATAGTTAAAATTTGGAGAGCTACTACAAAAAATCAGCTAGTTTGAATAGAAGCAGGGATACGTTTTTTTTATTTACATCCACACATTTATCACGTTTTTAATATGTTTGGTCTCGTTGTGTGCCTCACTGATACAGATAGACCTACATAATACATGTATCATACAAGTATCATCTCTGTGGCAAATAAAACGGACAACGAAGTGCCCTGTTTCTGGTGATCATGTGGTCAGCTGATTCACCAGAGCCGAGGCATCCATATATGCCATATATGCAGGAGGAACATTTTACTGGAATAATGTTTTTTTGATGTTTCAATTGGTGAATAAAATATGTTTATTCCACATGAACTGGATAACATTGAAAATCGAATAAATTACTTAACTTTTCAAAAAAACTTTTTAAAATAGCTTAAGAGTGGAACGTTTTTGTATATGTAGGCTACGACATCTGACTATATTTCCAGAAATAAATGTCTCAGACATGGTGTAATATAACGTCTATGATCTCGTCTATGCGTGGCTATACGTCTTGGATAAAGGAAAAGTTGTATCGTGTGTACTTCATGTAATAGGAATGGGTGTCATTTGGTAAGAATAGGATTTCGATTTGTCAACCAAATTTGAGAACATGTTGCATTTTTTTAATGGTGGACTTCCTACGTCTTTCAATTGCAAAGTCAGCTAAGTAAACTAAATCTTGTAAAAAACGGATAATAATATTTTTCTTGCCCTAAACTTGACTCGGTACGGACCAATAATCCAACTGCTATGTGCTAGTATCCAATTTCATGTGCTAATGACATATGATTCACAATAGAGCAGACTTAACAAGTAAATAAATAAATGTATTCACATATTTACATGTTTAACTTGATTTAGATATGAATCTTGAAATACATAAATTAAACTTGATATGGTATAACTGTTAGTCAATAAACATTATTATATTGTTTATCCATTGACATAAAACGGCAAAACTATGTTTGATTGTAAAGTTATATGAAAGTGATATCACAAAGATAAAAAAGCAAAACCACGAGTAAAATGTCAAGCTGTAGCTCTAACTGGGTTAAAAATCGTCTGTTATCATTAATATGAGTTTACAGTATGTGTGATAAGTAGGATCACCACAAAGTTACACATCCATGCAGTAGGCCATAAGATATACATTTCTGAAGAAGTCAGAAATGTTTTCATGGTGGTTGAAGATTTGTGTTTTATGATGTTATTTATTTGTACTGATGGTCATATATGCTCTTTTTATTTTTTAAGTGGTGTGTTTGTGTAATTCTTTAGGCGGCGCTGTTTATCTTTCATTGTTGTGTAATTAATCGCCAGGGCTGTGTTACTATGTTGCTGACGTTGCTGACATATTGTGCTCTCGCTTTCCTGGGTGTGCACATCGTACTCAACGTCAATATGTGTCGCTTGATTTAAGTGAAAACAAAGTCACCCTCCTCCACCCCAGCTTTCCTTCCTGTACGATTTATTTATTCATAATTGTGTATTGTAATTTTGATAGTATCAGATGTGTGGGCAGTTATTCCCCCCCCCCACTTTTTTCTCCAGACTTGTTTGATCACTTAATTTGATTGTGATGTATGGTACATATATGTTATATTCATGTTCTGATGCACTGCTATGTTGTATGGTGAAATAAGAACTGTCAAAAAGAAAAGGTATCAGAACTGTATTTTTTTTTACCATTTTAATGTTTATTCTTGTCATTAATAAGTGGAAAAAGTTAGCTTCGGTCAGGTTTCACTTTCTGTGTTAAGATCTAAATTTATAGCTTGCTTTTGGTGTGGGAATTCATTTTTTGATGAAAAACGACATAAACAATATTTCAATTTATAATGTTTATAGTATATTTTATTTTTTAAATATAAATAAGCTATGCGTTTGCTTTGCATTTTTAGAGATTATTCTCAAATGTACTGGATCATTATTAACATTTAAGTTAAATATGAACATTTATTTTGTGGTCTAAACTGTTGAGCTTATCTTGTGGAAAAAAACCGTGTTGTGTTTTTTTTTACCAAAATATACACAATATTGCTAACAGATGGCTCATTGTAAACCCTGTCAATAATGTAGTAGTCACTAGTGAATAGGTATTGTCAAACCATTTTCATATCAGTACGCATCTTCTCTTCAGGTCTTAGAATAACCAACATATGCATTTGGCATGGTTATTTTGTTTTAGACAGGCCTATACCATGTATACGCATAGCGAGGTTTGACAAATCGTTATGCTCTTAAAATGGCCGTATTATGAGAGCGAACGGCGCCTTTAATGGTTCAGTCTGATCTAAAGCATGATAAACTATATTAAAACTTTATTAAAAGAGTAGAAAATAAGCGGAGATAAGCTTACCGGTGGGATGGTAATATCAATATCCCTCAGAAAATCTGTCTGCAAAGAAGCCATCATATGATGAGATTAATGGTCTAGTTGAGTGTGTCAAGGTGGGGAAATATTATTGATTTCCATTTAGATAAATAACTATTTATTAGCAACATGGTATCTATACAAACTCATAAGAAAGCACCTGCTATGAGCATCTAAACGATTATAGTCACAATCGATATGGTTAATATAATCAGCAAAACCAAAAGGTGTTAACACATATTACCATACCATTGATATAAAAGTGACCTAAATATGTGTTAAATGAGTCACAACAGGTACTACCCATCTCAATATATGAGTATGTACATTACTAACTACAATAATGTGGATTCATAATAATTATTATCATATGAAAAGAAATCCTAAGATAGATGATATTTGTTATGAACGAAGCATTAGTGAACATATGTATGCCTATAAAGTAGCAGTAATACTGACATAATTTAACAACGTAAAAATAGCCGTTAATTGTGTCACAATAATTCAAGGCTGAAATTCATTGATACTTGATACTCGAAAAAATTATCATGACAAGAGATTAAATAATAAAGCCATCGATTATAATTATCTACATCAATATATAGGCTACCATAATGTAGTTTTTGTCGTCGGTCATCCTTCATTGTACAGTCACCTCAGAAAATCACTATTTACAGCGACCCAATATATACATCCCAAATAGCAGCTACGTTTTTTCTGGAATACGTACTATTAGTAGATGTAATAAACTCGACATTTAGAAATGACAGTTTAAAAAAAAATGATAAAGCTGTCAAAATTTGCAAACTTGTACATGTACTTCAATATATCCTCTTTAATATTAAGATGGGAGCCCTCTGGAAAAAAAATGAGAAAAACATGTTTTGCTCCGCTTATGTTGGTGGGGTCTATGAAGAGTAATAGTGGACAGCTGTACGAAGATGTGGGAGTGGATTGTGAAATTTGATGGAACAGGGGAATCAATGTTTTTTATCATGGCGATGCGTTAGAGCGATGTACACTAATTTTAAAAACATCCCCACAAAATGTAAACGACGTAGCTGACAACAACCTTCAATTGGCTAAATAAAGGTAAAATGTTACTGATTCTAATAAAGTTATTTTTGACTTATATTAATATCGTGGCCAAGCCTCAGCCATAAGCGCCCATAGGAATTACTACGCGTATTTGTACCGTCGTAATCTGTGGCTCAAACCTTTAGTTTCAGATACAGTTTGGGCTATACGAAATAGAGTTCGTAAGCCGCATCATATAAAGATCTTTATTATATTGAGCGAATAGATGATCACTTTTATGACAAAAGTGTCAACGCTCGCATACATGTAACTCAATTTATCATTTCATTATATTTTTTTCTTTTTTAACTTAAATAGCATGTGAACATGGTGAATTTAACAAAAATTATGTAAATTATTTTAATATAAATTGTAGATATATATCATGTCATATAGTTTAAATTTGAATAGTTACTAAATAAATCATATCTAGTTTAGACAGAAGCAGGGATACACTTTAGTTATAGTACTCACAAAAAACCCCGTTTTTATCGTTTATTTTGTAAAGAGTTTATTATTATCATTACACTTATTAGGCACATTTTAAATATTTTTATGCTTAAGAAGGTAAATCGTTCAGAGTGAGGCTCTATATTGATCACAGTTTTGCCATATTTGGGCCCGTTGTGCGCCCGACTAATACAGATAAGATACACAATACAATAATTACATGTATCTAACAATACCATGTATGTGGTAAAGAAAAAGGGGTAGAGAAGTCCGCTGGTTTTTGGATCATTGTTAAAATTTAAAAGTGTTTATTATGTAGGCTGCGAAATGGATGTCTTAGACATGGTGGGATATAATGTATATGATGTCGTCTATGCATAGCTACATGCAACTTGGATAAAATAACAGTTTTATCATGTTTAATTTATGTAATATGAATTGGTCTCAAATTCTGTAACAATATAGGCGTGCAGCAGGGCGTGCAGCTGGAGGGACAAAATTTCGATTTTAATGCTCATTCATGTAGGCTACATGGGTAATAAATAGCCTATCTACCAGTACATTTTCCGCTCTTTCCAACTATGCCTGCTGTGGAGTTGCCACTGACTGCGTTATTGGTGAAATTTCAGTTTGAAGACACCTACCCTCAAAAAATAAATACAAATCGTTAACATGGTTAACAACAGAAATAGTCGTACAAAGCTGATCTAACACGAAAATGGTTGGTACTCTGAGGTTTTATAGTACTTTTTGACTTCCTTAGCATCCACAGATGTTATTTCCGTCATATGCCAGATTGGAGTGCTCGAACATTTTTCACGATTGGCATCAATACAAGATGGCCGCCATTTTTACCAAAAAACATCAATTGTGTCATACTTGGGTGTTTTTTGCATTTTTGTTTGATATTAAAACCATTTTGAAGTTGCTGAATAATATTGATAGAAACTGAAGTAAAAAACAAATCTATTTAAAGGTAAAGGCCATGTCCAATGTAAACATCATGTATATTTACCCGCCGTCAGGAGGTTTAGGTTTTTGGTCAGATTGGTTGGTTTGTGTGTCCATCGGATTCCGTAAAAAGTAATTGATGGATTTGCATGAAATTTTTGCCAGAGGTGGGTCTCGGGCAGAGGCACAATCTGTTAGATTCTGGGGATGATCCGGATTACGATTCAGATCCAGGATCCGGATTACAATCCAGATTCAGGATCCGGATTACGATCAGGATTATATCCAGAGCGCACGGATTTTCATACAATTTTTACCAGAGGTGTGTCTCGGCCCATTAGGACCAATCCATTAAATTCGGGGATGATCCAGATTGCGATCCGGATATAGGACACTAACCCTCAAAAAAAACAAAAAATTATTCACAACAAAAATATTTAGTATTTAGCAGCAAATTATTCTACAACAGCAATTTTGTTTAATAAACAAGAAAACAATATGCTGACTAGTTTACCATACGTCTAATATTATTAAGCATAATTGTTTTAATTTACCTTTATAACTGTCATAATTAATAAGTACATAGTTGAGAAAAAGTACGCAACACTTTACATTTTTTATATGTCATCAAGCTGAAAAGATACCTCGCATAACTAAGCTATAAAATTAAACCATATAAATGGATGGCATCATGCACAAGTGGGCTAACTCACATTTTGACGATTTTGAGAACAAATCGCGCAGCAACATGGAGTACAGGATAAAACCAATAAATACAAAATCAGTGACCAAATGGTCTAGCCCTGAATATGAAACTCGTATATTGATCAAGTTGTTGCTATCAATGACATATATTTTCATTGTTTTTTTAATTTGGGTTAGCTCACTTGTGCATGATGCCATCCAAATGTACTTTTCTTTTAGGCTGAAAAAAGTACGATGTACGGGTAAGTGAAAATGAAACAGCAAGTACAATTTCAATATAATTAGATTCAGGCGACGCTGCACCCAGGTGTGTCGTATACATTGTATTAAAGCCGAATGCGTGTGAATATTTGTAGTCAATATATTACAATGTACATCACTTTAATATTAGATACCCTAATTAACCCATATAATTATGAAAAAACAATACATTCGATTACTATAGCTCACTTTAGATAATCCAAATAGTTTTCGGTGAGACATAGCTAACTATATTCACTTTTATCAAACATATTACAGCTTTATAAAAATAAGATGTTATTCTTATAGGCCTATGTATGATTACAGTATGATACATTATGGGACCTCATGATGATTATAAATATATAATCTTAATAAATTAATGTGAAATGTGTGGCATCGTCCCATATCAATGGTTGTATTAGGATTATATTGGCTGATTAATGTCAACATTACTATCTTCCACCGGCGATATTAAGTATTTCCTACATAGATAATAGGCTGTACACGAACATAATCAAATGCATGGGAGCATTTGTCTATAACTGCAATCACATTTCTGACTGTTAATCAAATGTGATGTAGATTGACCTTCAAAGTAGACATGTACCAATATTCCACTATCCTGTCTTCACCCAAAGTCAATAGGTGAACCTAAGTCTGGGTATCCTATATGTACATGTTTCCGTACTCTTGCTTGCCATATATACTGCTCACATTGAGGAAGTTTTAGCAGAGCCTTTGAATTGGTTTGGAGACTTTGTAAGCACTTTCATAACAATTTCCCAAGGTGTGAACCTTCGTTTGTCTGCTGTTGTTGTGACATTACCAATGTGAACCCAGAATTCGGCTGCATATATTTGTGTTAGTGTACATCAGTACATCAGTATCTGGAGAATTGATGATTAGGCCCTATACGCCCATTTCTATTTGATTCCGCAAAACTTTGTCGAAAGAAACATCATGAAATATAATAATTTTGCTATTTCCACTGCCTACGAGACAAGGTATTCTCTTGGTGTGTGTGTGGCAATCCTTCACAAGCAACTATGAGGCATTGGCACAGATAGTGAATGAGATTCTGCTTATTCTTAGATACATCCAAGAATTTCTTCCATGGTGGAATTGGACGAGAACCATCTTATGAGCATCAGGACCTGCCCGACATGGTTTTACAGAAAAGTCAATATTATACCTGTCAAACACCTCTATAATGGTGTCTGCAGCAATAATCTTTTTCATCAGACAACTGGCATATAGAGCTTGGCCAGATCGTTGAATTTTTTTAATTGCTGATATTAATGCCTTGTATGAAAGCCATTCCATCATTGATAATCACTGTTTATCAGATCTATTGGTATGTCTTTTAATGGAGATGTTGAATTCTCCAGCATAACAACAAGTTCAGATTTAGCATTCTTGCACATGAAGCCATCGCCGTGGAACAAGCTAACTGGATGACCCATGATAATCTCTAAAGTAACATCTTACCGACATTCTCAGAGAACTAAAGCTTTTCGAAATACAAAGTCTGGATTAAGAACAGCGACCTTATTACCACTTTTTGACGCTTCTGTCGTTTTCTTTTTCATATCAGCAAAATTAATGTTGTTAAAGGTGTTCTCTTAATGGGGCTATAAAAACTGTTATTGGTTTTATCAAGTGACAGTGTAGATTTCACAAATGTCCGACGTCAACTGAGTTTATTAGATAATTTTGGATTACTATTCAAACATGGATACCTGTTGGTGCTCTTTAATAATCCGAGCGTGTTCTGCATACTGTTTCAGTTTTGATGGCTGTAATGATGCATGTTCTTTATCTGTTGACTGCTCATCAGTATCTTCATCATCTATCTTAACTTTAATATACTGTCCTGTAATATGTCTTACCAGTGACCACCGCATGACTGCCGGATTCTTGTGTGTTATTCCAACATTGCCACCATCGCTCTTTGAATATTTTATGACAGTCTTTTGTGACAGCTAAATCCGAACTTATTCCGCGAAAAGGACTAGAAGACTGATACACACTGAATTTACCATCTCGGAAATCAAGGTCAACGGCTGCAGGTAATGCTGTCGTGTCAAGAATATAGACGGGAAGCCATTTTGAATAGTTATGTTTATTAACGGCAAACAGGTATGACAACATCATAGCCCGGCAACATGAGGGCTGTTTCCAATCACCTACCCTTTCAGCATATATATCATAATTTAAACAGCATTGATATATGCATTACAGTTTTTGAATATCGGGGATTTCGTGCAGCCTGCTTCATTGAATATCTTTATTAGTGATTTTAGTGTGTCGACAATGCTGTAGCTTAAATTAGCTCTAGAACTTCCTCATGGATGACCATGTTATTCCCCCACAGGAACTTGCACATCAAGGAGTTGATTCCAAAGTTTTCTACAGATAGTATCGGCTTTCTGTTCACACCACTTAAAGAAGGACACCATTAGGTCATACGGAATACGGCGTTGTCTCATAGGTGTCGGCTTGATCACCGAAGTTAAACAACGTCGTATACACTAGGACATCGTGCAGCGATGTCGTGTCGTGGGGCTCAGAGAACCACGTCAATAAGATGGCTCGTCTGACTGTCTTTGAGTTGGACGTAAATGAACCTCAATGGACGTAGGCGCAGTTTCCATCCGGCGAGACCCCAGAAAATCCACAATGTGAAGTACTTGGCATGCACATAAGGCTATGAATGATATCACGAATGATAACAGGCCTTTCCAAGATACTCCCGTGGCGCGATAGCACAATAGTGCGTACTGCCACGTAATATACAGATAGAGAATACAGGTTTCTCATCATCGCTTCTTATACAAGTGTCAACCCACGAACTGCTCTCTTATATTGTTTTCCAGAGAGCATTTGGTCAACACTGGCACATACATAGACGTCAGAGGCAATTAAAATGTCACGCAGACCACCACCCCCACAAGCCGACATCTCAATGACTGAGATAAAACAACATTATGTTTGAAATCCGCCAAGTATCTCATTATGTGGCTAGAAGTATTCTGATGAGCTCCACATCACCGGCATTGCAATACTGGAAAATTGCTGATCAATCGTTTGAAAAGAATACGGCTGACAAAATGCAACTGACATCTCCCTTCTCCATTACTGTATAAACTGTAGACATGGTCCAGCGATCAGTAGGCATATAATATTAGAGTATTGGACCCATGCATAATGTCGGGTGACTGTCTATGCCGCTGCCCCAGCAATAAAAATGCACTAGGGCAAGTTCCCGTGTTTGAAATATGTTTAAGATGTTTTAAAAAGGGGATTCTGACCCCTAAGATAGCCCCTCAGATCCCAGTCAAAATAACACAAAAAGGAGATGATACACTTGTTTCTATTCGTATTACACTCGTTTTAATGTAAATATATATTTCCAATTTGTTTTATTGAAATTACAGTGCAACCTTGAAAATGATTTCGAATAATCAGAATAAATGGTGTCAGAAATTAATTTCCCGTCAAAATCACATTTAAAAAGAGGTATAACCGTATTACACGTGTTTTAATTTGTATTTGTTAAATTTCATATCTTCGCTTTCTTGACCTTGACCTTGAAATTGACGTTTTGACCTTGACAATGACCTTGAATATCATCAAATATGACCATAAATTGATTATCCTGTCAAAAACACATCAAAATGAGCTATTAAAGTTGTTGCTATTAGAATTTGTTAAAAATCACCTTTTCGTATTATGACCTTGATATTGACCTTTTAACCTCAAAATAACTTTGGATCATCATAATAATATCAGAAATGGATTCCCCAGTTAAAATTACACGAAAAAGAGGTATTACACTTGTTTATAGCTTTATTTGTTGAAAATTCATGTATAAAAAAGTATGCTCCCTATAAAAAGTGGCGGCCATCTTGGATTTTTGCAAATTAGGCATCCTTCGACCAATTGGATTTTAGGAAATTGTTAATATGTTTTTCTCTAGATGATTTTGAACTGATTGGTAATTGTTTTTAAACTTTTGCAAATTGTGGTGTGAAGGGGGGTCCTTTGCCATAAAATGACCGAGCTATAATAATCATCAATTAATTAACACCCCATCCGTCTTAAGCCCTAATTTTCACAACTTTTGCAAATAGCCACTGCTCCACAGCAGGCACCATCGGAAAGAAGACAAAATTTCCTTTCAGATAAACCTTGATGTGGCCATGTACATAAATGAGCATTAAACTCCTTAAATAAGCGTATTTTGGGCTCCCAGCTGCACGCCTAATAGCCTTTGATTTGTTAATAAAAGTTGAGAATATGCTGGAAGCCTTTAGTTAATGATGTGTAGGGCCTACCTTATTGTATGATTCAGTTCGAAAACCACCTAAATAAAGTAAAATTGTACGAAGTCGATTAAATACCTTTCTTGCACTAAAATTGGCTCGGTACGAGCAAATATTCCACCTGCTATGTGATTAGATTTAATTTGGTAATGATAATGATATATTATTCACATTGTGCTCTGTATTTTCTAACATAATTTCTCTTTTATGTTCACAGGTGATATATATAACGGACATTAAAAGTAAATAAATATATATATTAACAACACATGTATCTCGAGTGTTGTTGTGTGCATGGTTGCGCATGGTTGTACATGCATCTGTTTTAAATATTAACATTGATTTTAGATATTAATCTCGCAATTAGAAAATTAATTTTTACATGGTATAACTGTTAGTCAATAATAATTATTATATGTGTTACCCCATTGACACGAAATGACACAACTTTCATTGATTGTTAGTTAATTGGAAAGTGATATAACATAAATATTAAAACAGAATCACGAATAAAATGTCACTCTGTAGCCCTAGCTAGGATTAAAAACGTCTGGAAGCATTGATATCAGTTTACAGTGGGTGTGATAATGATGATAACTTAAGAATTCGGCAATCACATAGTGACATCTCCAGTATGCGCTGCAGAACATGTCAAGTATGATACATGGAGATACATTATTGAAATTTAAAGTATATTTGGATTTGAGAATAAAGTTAGCTATGCATTTTTTTGTGATGATTCTCAAATGACTTGGATCATTGTTAACATTTGAGTTCAATATGTGTATTTATTGAGCTTATCATGTTAAAAAAATCATGTGTTTTTTTAACAATAAAATCGACATATTATCAATAGTTGGCTCACTGTAAACCGAGCGCAATAATTTTGCTTCCTCGTAATAAGCTCAATAAAAAAAAATCGTTACAATTTACAATTAAAGGCGATTGTGGTATTTTTTTTATCAAATACAAAAACAAATACAATAAGCATGAAATTTAAAAAACGCAAAAATTTGTTCTCGAGGGCTACCATCTTAAACTGATATAACACCTAGTATACTGTGTCAAAATTTTTGAGCTTCAACATCATTTTAAGCTATTTTTTAGCTTATTACATCCACTATATTATTAGAACTTCATATGAGTTGTTTTTGTGCCGTGATTTTCCTTTTATCCAGGGCTCATCACATTTCCAGGTAATGTTGTGCCCCTGTCTACCAGTCAGCACGATACCGATACTGGTAAGTGCACCCTGCTTGTCGTGCCGGGTTGTGCATGTTCGCGTACACACGCTGCACTGATCCAATGCTTGTCCAATGTTGCGCCAGCGTTGCAGACGTTTGCAAAACTCATCATAGAGTTTGCTAGCAGATATGTGACAGCTAGGTGTGGCAGCTGTCCAGTAAAATCAGCATAAAAGGGACAAGACATTAAAACCAATGTTGAGCTTAAAGGGACATGCCCAGGTCAACAATCATAAAAAATTGTGTTTTTATTTTAGCTTATTAATATGACCATATGATGTAAACATGTCCATAGAGTAGAACTGCAAAAGTTTTTTTTTAATTTTTGTGCTGCGCAATTATCAGTTAGGCTAGATATAGAGACGAAATTCCTGTAGGCTATTTATTATTTTTGACATGGTTGACAATAATGTGAATGCGCAGCACAACAAATATCTTAAAAAAATATCTAAATGGTATTTTCTACTGGCTGCAGTATTTCGTGGTGAGGTATACTTATCTAGCTTTGCTCGTGCTAGTAATGTATGCAAATTCACATAGCCTACTACCAGAAATGAATCTGAAGTGAGCTTACATGTACATGTAGGCAGCTCAATTGCTGACACAATTTTCATGTGCTGACACAATTTTCAACTAAATGATTGATAACACATTTGGGCCTACTTGTCAATACTGCAGTGGTTATTAGGAGCCTATTCGAGTTTATTGCTCGGTGTTTGTGTCCTAAAGTTGCGTGTTGAAAAAGTGTTAAAAAAATATATTCACAATTATATACGTGATTAGAGCTTGAAGGTATTAGGTTCAAATAGGGTTGGTACCGGCGTGACAGACGGTGGCCCAGCATTACATCACCATTGGGCCAATGTAGTGGCCTTTCTGTAGAAGGGGAGAGGAAAGCGTCACCCGCATAGCAATGCCGCAGTCCTAGCAAACATGGCACAATCACCGCATTCTGTTTCAATGTTAGGCCAACGTCGAAAATACATTGAACCATAATTGGGAGGGAAGGCCTACATCGTGTGTACGAGGTACATCGTAAAGACACGAGGCAGGACGATTCACTGGCAAATATTAAATGGATGTTGGCTGGCACCGTCGATAGAGATGGAAGGAATAAACGTTGAAGATATATTTTAAAGCGACACAATCAGGCTAAAGTCATAAAAAATCAGTATTTTTATTTTGGCTTCTTGATATATCCATAATATGTCACCATGTTCATATACTAGAATTGTGTAAGTTTTTAAAATTTTGTGTTGCACATTTAACAGTGAGGGGAGAAATAAGGACAAAATGTTATTTGGACAATATAAGAAATATGGGAAGACCTGATAAATGGGGCTTTCGGCAGCCTTTCTACGTTGCCACAGCAGCGCAACATTTAAAAGGCTTCCACAATTATAGTCCATAGACGTGTTGACATATTATGCACATAATCATATTAACCCAATTCTGTCGATTTAACTTGTCTCCTTGGTTCTTTCCTTTTTATATCTTGGACATTTGGGAGTCTATCCCATGAGGAAGATCAATACAGTTATGTTTACAAAAGATTAAGCCGATTTTTTTTCCTATAGCACTCCAACAGCCTAAAGCCGGGCCTCGTGGTCCTAGTTTTACTTACATTTAAACTTCTAATCTTTATCCCATCAGCAGTTTCATCTGTACTTTTGTCCGTGACTGTGTGTGATTGAGAAAGAAATACCTGGAACAGCAAAACGTGTCCTCAATCAAGCACTGTGCTCCTCTAATATAACATAGAAACATTGTATATATTTATGTATATAGTCCCTTTCTGAAAGGGTGCTTCTGTCACTTTGTAAATTGGCAAATATACCCTTTCATATATACATGGAAACGAATTAAAGTCACAGTGCGTACTTACCTGTATTCGAGATAATGATATAACAGCCTGTGTTAAGAAAAGGCAGGCGGCAGGAATGTAGTGTGTGACCGGTACATTCACAATATCCATATAAGCTAAAAATCTGAAGCTACCGACTGTGTCTACAGTGTAACCCAGATAATCATACAGAAACAATCCAACCATTGCAGAAAATCGAGCTGCTATCCATCGCAGAGATCTGAACAGTCCCATAAGATATTGCGAGATTCGCACATCTTTCATTTCTGCCCTAAGATATAAAAATTAACGTTATGTTGTGAAAATTCACATTTCTTTAATAATTGTATACTATTAGTTAAGCATGATTTTTAAACATCATTAAAATACATGTAATTATAGCCTACGTGATTTCGCAGTTTGTGTATCTTCCTCATTTCTTTTATTTTAAAGAAGGTTATTTAAAACTTGCAAATGTTGTGAATATAGTACTAGTATATCATTATATAGAGAGACAAACTTTATAGACATACGTACACAAATTACACACACCCAGCCCCTATCGGGCTTGCATTTATATAATATTATTTAATATTGCTATTATAATAGTGTTCTTTAATGACACTTAATTTCACAAAGGCCATGTTTGGAAGGTCTCGCAGCTGATTCGCTTAGCGAGGCTCCACTGTACGTACCTTCGTAGTTTGCGTATCCGTTTGAGAAAGACGTTTTCCCAACACAATATCTTAATAGTTTTGATGCATGTTATGATTTCCGACATTAAGCCTACTCTTTCTGCTGTCCCTTTTGCTACTTTTTCCCTTTCAACAGAATGAATGATACAGATACACAGACCATACAGATACACGTACTGTCGTGCGAAGAGAAAAAGGCAGTATCTTATAGTACCTTTTGACCTTGCAGAACAGTGTAGTACTCAAAACTATTGCAAATAAGAACAGCAGTACCCGAACACTGAGGCCCAACTTTAGGCTGTGTGCGTGCTATAGACAAAAAATCGGCTTAATATTGGACATCTCAGTACACCAGTCCTTATAAACATGTCAAATATAACGTTTGAGGTCTCTAGGTTAAGTACTTTGGTCTTTAAAAAGTGTTCAGAAGAAATACCTTCACGATTAAATATAGTGATTAGAGCTTAAAGGTCTTTGGTTGGAATAATGTAGGCCCAGCGTCGCAGAAGGTGGCCCAGCATTACATCAGCATGTATAGTGTTATCTGGTGTTTCTGGCACCGGGATGGAAAAGCGTCACCCACATAGCAAAGCAGCAGTCAGAAAACACGGTGCAATCACCCAATGTTGTTTGAGTGTTTGTCCAGCGTCGAAGACTGTGGGACAACATTGAAACAGCATTGGCAGAATGCCACGCGGTTGCGCAAAGTACTGCGACGCTGGCCCAGCATTGAACCGGAATTTGGTGGGTAGGCCTACATGGTAGGCAAGTATTGAATGAATGTTGGCTAGCACCCGCGATGGAAGGAATACACGTTGAAGATATACTTTAACTTGTCTCCTTGGTTTTTTCCTTAATCATGTTAATTATATCCTGGAAATTTAGGATTCCAGCCCATGAGGAAGACCAATACACTGTCAAGTTTGGAAAATATTAAACCGAATGTTTGTCTATAGCACTCAAACAGACTAAAACCGGGCCTCTGAGTTCGGGAACTCCTGTTCAAGTTTAAAATAATTATGTAAAAAAGAACACAGCGAGTGATGCATCAAACCTTTTCTTGCCAGAGAAAGCTGACGCCACCGTCGCCACAATAGTAAACAAGACCTGAACGCCGACGGCGACCAGGGCAACCCAGCTGAGGTCTCTGTACATGATGTAGCAGGTCAAACATATCAACGGCGGACTCACAAGCAGGTAGGGTGCAAAACTCAGCGCCTGTAATGAAAAAAAGTTACCTGGAAATCATAGACATTTAACCCTTAGAGCTCTGAACGATTTAGTTTGAATTTTTCTCGGATTAAAACAAAATGTCATAAAGTATATCACTGTTGTCAATTTAACCCTTTAACCGCCAAATTAGTTAATTGTATTATTATAATTATAATAGGTAGTTATTTAATTTTTTAATTGTATTATTATAATTATAATATAATATATAATTGTTATTATTGTGAATTATTTAGATTTGACGCAATGAAGGCAAACTATTTTCAAGTCTAGCTGATTGATGTCTTTAAAAAGTGGTAATTACAGAGTTAATAAAAAATGAGAACCCGAATATAATCGTGACCGGTGGTTAAAGCGTTAAGACGTATTTCACTTTACATATTCAGTCAGCTGACTGATGATTACTCGGATTTTTTGACAGGTCCACCATGCCTACTGTACAATCAATGTCAAATTAGGACGTATTCCACAAAAAAGATAAGCAATGTAGTAAGAAAAACGGAGAATGACCACCATAGTTGACATCAGTGCTTTAAGGATTGACTCTTCACCCTCTAAGTTCTTCCATTTGATTTTCCACCACAAGTTGTGCCTCGCTACCGCAATCTATAACTTTAAGTTCACATTTAATTAATTTTAGCTTAAAAATTCTGATCAGGATGAACAGTGGTTGAACCGCATAACAAATAATTTTTGATATACCCTTTTTTCGTGATTATGTGACGCGTTCTCAAATTCCAGAATCTAATACTCCCTTACAAACATACTAGACCCTATACCCCCCTTTTCACAAATACACGACACTCCCACAGTTTGAAATATTTGTAAGTTTTTGTGACACCAGGAACAATCTTATTATGGAGGCACTTTTTATGGTTGTTTCCCTTAGTCAGCAAACACTTTTAGCTTTCAATTTCTAGCTCCAATGAAATGAAATGAAATGAAATAAAATAAAAAACTTCTAGAGCACCTAAATTCTCGGTGTCCCGAACTCAGAGGCGCTGCAAATCCGAATCAGGCTCGTTATCGTTGTCCGTTTGCCGTTCCAATTCGTAGATCCAGCATGCCGGGACACAGAGGTTTAGGATGGAAAAGCTTGGCCAGATATAAAGTTTTCAATTTTTTCCGAAATTACTGTGAAGATTTAGATTTTTTAATCTCAAGGGGGATACAATTCCAGAGCTGGGGGCCGCAACAGAAAAATACCGGGTTCTGTTCAAAGGTTTAAGCAGATTATGTAGATATACTGGCTGACATTTATGTATTAATATGTGAGGGTGCATATTTTGTATTTTATTCTGAATTGAACAGGGAGCCAATGTAGTGATTTTAAGAAAGATGTAACACGGGTCACAACCCTGCCCAAGCAGTTCTGAACGCTCTGCAGCTTGTTTATTTCGCGATTTGGGATGTTATAGAGGGTAGAATTACAGTAGTCTAGCTTGCTTGACACAAGTGAAGTTGCAAGCGACGCAAATCACGTATATGATAGTAGCATGATCGACAGACCTTTGATATATGTTTTTTTTAAATTGAAATCCTTGTCAAATTCTACTCGTGCCGAATCAGTCGGTGTTACATCCTGATCAAGTAATTTTGTAGGGAATATTTCTTAAATTTGTTTCTTTGTGATTTAGTGCCGATGAGTATAAATTCTGTCTTGTCAGGATTCAATTTGAGTTTGCTAGCTATCATCCAGTCCGAAACTTCTTGCAAGTATTGCTGGACCAGCGACAGTGACATCTCAGGGTCTGTCTTGGAGAGAGAAAGATAAATCTGTGTGTCATCACCAATGCATGGTAAATGGCGATGCCTGTGAAGGGAAACATACTCTTCCTTTACAATGAGCTCCCAAATCTCTGGATCACTTTCCCGTATCTTCAGCGTAGAGCCTACATGCAATATGCTATGCTATGCTTTGCATATTAATTTATGTCAGTCTATTGTGCGTGAAGAAGAACATGCGTACTGTTTTAAGGGGGGCAAGTTGGAAGAATAACCAGTCTTCTCCTGTAAAGGAAGTGAGAAAGTGACTTCTTTGGAATTAGCACAATTGCAGAGATACAGATCGTTTAAACATCCTGTAAATAACCGAATATTTCTGGAGATAAATTGGATTGGCGCTTTCTCAGTTAGCAATGCTGAATGAACAAGCTCAGATGAATTGTTCTTGACTGTTCTCATACGTGATCTTTGCTCGTTTGCGTTCATTGGCATGTATTGTGCTCTTGAACAAAGACTGTATCATGTGGCATCCTCCTCTGCTATTAGTTTACCAGCTCATGTGTGCTCAAGAAGTTTGCTGATACCATGGTATATTTCAGATACAGACAGTGCATGGCTCTGGACAAATGTTAAAATAATTACCATGACCAGAATAATACATGACTTGTATTTCAACTAATCACTCATTTTATTACCTATCTATGCCAACATCATATATAGGTAAAAACAACTATTTTATGACATTTATTTTAGCTAAAGACATTGTTATACTATAACGTAGCATACTAACGTATCGATGATAAACTACTTATACACTGGCATAGGTTGACAAGCGATAGGGATATACGTTCGGCATTATAAGCTGCTTATTTGTTATAGTCGGTGGGCTGATATCTATAAATTTGAATTTCGCCTAACTCTCATGACAATAATGTTTCTTTGTCTCATTTTGAAGATAAATAGATTACCTTTTATTTGAGATCGGGTAACCCTCTGAAAAATTGTCCGAAATAATTATTTTGAAGCCAAATAGATACCTACCCTCTGGTATCTAAAATAATGAAAAATAGTTTTTCATATTTTTTTCACGAGATAAAATTCGAGTTTAATTCAAACAAAAAGTATTATTCTAAAATAAATTGATGCTGAACCGAAAAAATATCGTGCAATTTTTGTAGGTGAGCCTAAATCTTACTATATAGACCCTTTACCTCTAGGGGTTAGATATTTTTTGATTACTTAAAAAAACCGTATAACCGGATTTTTTTTAATTAGCACCATGCAATGTAATACCTTGTCATATACCTTGTTATATTTGTTACATTTATTACATCAGACAAAAATATCTGCTTATACAAAAATAGATTTGCGGTAAAATAACTTACAAAATACTGTTAATTTGAAAATGTTAATACTGCAATTACATGTTTATGCTCAACATATGAGCTCACATGTATTGATAAAAGTACATTTAGTATATTTTAGTATAAATTTATATGTATAAATATAGATTAACCCTTCAAGCGCCGAATCTGAAAAAAACATGTACCCACTTGAAGTTATGTTCTGCTATCTTAAAACTCAACATTAAGCATTGTTTTAACAGTGATGTGTGTTGATAAAAAATAAAAACAATAATGATAGTCATGATTCATGATCAATGGGTTACATTTTTTAGTATATTTAGAAAAGTATATTTAGAAAAACAACTAACGACATTTAAAATTGAAGGGGTATGCTGTTTTAATGTGAGAATATGGCACTGTTTTGTGAGGACATGACACCCTAAGTTTAAGTCATGTTACCAACAATATTTTGTGTTGCAATGTTAGGTAATTGCATGAGATCGACAGAATATAATATTATCGTTTAATAAATTGCATGATAATTGCGGAAGATGACAATATAATGGCAGGATATAGTTTCATATTTCAAAAAAGTGATATTGTAATGACAGCATAAGGGATGATAGGCCTACTGCTAAGACATGATAATACTCTGAATTTAGTTTACCAAATGGATTGGTATATCAGGATTTGGCACTACAATATTGGGATATGGTATATTAGGGCTAGTATAAAAAAAACCCTATAATGACAAGTTGTATCGCCAAAGTGCTCGGATATGACAATATAGTGTCACTATATATACCAGGAATATGGCAATAAGATGTCGGCCTGATACATTATAATGTCAAAATGTGTAGTTACAATGTCGGGGTATGGCATTATGATAAGATATGACATTACAATGTCAGGAAATACCGTTTTCAGGACGTTGCATTTTAATGCCAGGATGCTGCATAAATATTGTAGTCCGGTCGAAATAGGGGAATATGTTCTCTAAAAAAGTGCCGTAGGCATTTTGGGGTAAAACTGTTGTGAAACCTGTTGACCCTTAAAATCGCAAAACATAGTCAATGAAAATAGCTGATTTACAGATACGATCTACAATTTTTATTGGCTCAAATCATAAATTTGGCGGTGGAGTGGTCTTGTATATATCCAGACCTAAACTCTTCAGCAATAAATTAATTAGAGGCCATTGAACAATTTTTGGTTGGTGACGCATTGGCACTGACACCAGAATATGTAAAATACCCCCTCCCCTTTAAGCGGTTCACCACCGCCAACTTTTACTGTATCTTTTGAACCGTTTGGCCCAGAAGGTCATGTGACCCCTCAAAATTTGAGCAATGGCCATGTTATGGGGGGGGGGGAGCGGTAATATATTTGTATACCCTATCATCGATAGTTTTAAAGATATCGGCATAAAACTGATTTCAACGTAGTAAAAACAACCGTTACGACCATTTATTATATTAATTGTTCTCTTTTAAGAGAATAGTGAATTTTAAAGAGTTTAGCTCTGGATATGCACAAGACCAGTTCACCATCAGCTACTAGAGCAGTGGTTGAAAAGTTATGATCCGATATGTGCGGATGGCAGCCATCTTGGATTTCTGAAGAAGGGGACTATTAAATGCTAAAATAACTTCAGAAATGTAATTTTGATGTCAAAATTAGTGGAAAAAGACATCTAACGAAATATCCTGTGGCAAATCGTTCAAAAGTTATGGGGCAATATGTGACAGTGGCGGCCATTTTGAATTTTCTCTGATAATTTTTTTTTCCAAACCCCTACCCCACCTTACTTTTTTTTGGTCATTGACCATACCCATACCTACCCAAATCAGTTAAAATTAGCTTCCTACGAATTGACTAGCATATGGGTTAATTTCGGGTTACTTTTTAGATATGCTTGAGAAATACATTACGCACACCATTTCAATACTACGTACCTCCGTGTTGCGGTTTAGCGACTATAATTATTAACGGAAAAGGCAATTCGTGGGTAGGCATAATAATTATATCCCGCTGATGAGCTATTTTACAGCCTAGATTATCCTTCTCATTCCAATATAATGCATAATATGCATAATATACATTTTACAGCCTAGATCACCCTTCTCATTCCAATATAATGCATAATATGCATTATATTGGAATGAGAAGGGTAACCTAGGCTGTGAAATAGCTCATCAGTCCTTCAATGTGCCGTTTTGTGGATGTTCTGATGTGGTGCTGGGGTTCAGGGTCTCTATCATGTTTTACACAAATTAAAGCTTTCTTTCTTTTTCGCATCAAGAGGGGTATTTGTGAACACAGCTGGATGGGATAGGGTCAGCATGCTCATTGGTTTTCTATACAAGGTCGGTAGCTCACTGAAATCGTGGAAGCAGCAATCTCAACATACTAGGAGCTAGGCCTATCGTTCACGCCTGCACGCTCAACATAGGGGCTATTCAGCGCCACTATTCTATCGTGTAAACCCAAAAGGCAGTAACTTCTCAATATCATAGTAAGCTGAATACTGAAGTGTATTATTCACGACATGTCTCATTTTGTTGGAAATAGTGCTTCTATCAAAATCGCGCTCGTAAAATGATTATTAATGCACGTAAATTATGAGATTTCCGTTTGAAAATTCATCAATAATTTGCTACAAGAACTAGGTATGCCATGGTAGCATTTGTTTGATAGAAAACAAAAGTCTACATAGGCTATTTCTCATTTTAAAATGACGAGGACTTGAAAGTTTCCTTCCCTCAGTAGAAGTATAGACATGGCAGTGATTGTCACCGCATAGACACATCCCAATTTCCCGTGTTTGTGAACATGACTGCTTACTTAAAACACAAATGATTAACATATTATAGTCCCATTTCTGATGCATTTGGATGGGTCTACATATGTGTGCATGGTTTAATTAATAACTACACAAGTCGAACACTATATTTTAGTTTATCTCTTTGTATAATGACTAATTCGATTATTGCAAACTGAATTAACAATAAGGTTGTACGTACCACCATTCAGCCTTATGTTATTCTTGAGCAAAATGGGCACGAACAAGATAAATGCCATGACATAGCCTACACCGATTTATTTGCACATGGTTTGTATATTGATCGTTCAACATGGTCAAGTAGTTATTACAAGTGGCTCTAGCTAGACAAAAATGTGAGGTGTTAGAACATCGTAAATATCATACCCCTTGATTTAAAAGGGGCTAAAAAATAAAATCAAATTTCATTTAATGACACCCTCGCATCAACATTAATTTAAAACTCTTTTTGAATTAAATTTAAATATCTTCTTTTGATTCAGATACCAGAGGGTCGACGATATCTATTTGGCCCCAAGTTACTTATTTTGAACGAATTGTTCACAATAATTCAACCCTCTTGTCGTCAATCTATAATCTTATTTTAATTTTGACCAGCACTGCAAAAAAAATACAACACACTTAATGGTGTGTTTTGAAGTAGCAAGGCATAACTTAAACCCGGTACACATTTAGATTAATTGTAACATAATACTGATTTGACATCGAAAAAATAGGATGTAGTGTTTAGAAAAAAGATGATTTTATTTTTGAAAACCTTTTACCGTGTAGAAGTTTGATATTTTTAATTTTGATCAGCACATATCACTGCAAAAAAAATACAGCACACTTAATGGTGTGTTTTCAAGTAGCAAGGCATAACTTAAACTGGGTATGTAGGATCCCTACTTCGCTAGTCTAATGTGGCAGTTGTCCCCACCCTCCCGGACGCGTGAGTCTGTGGACGACTGCCTCGTTTTGGTACTTTGGTGCCGGGCGCAGAGGGCCGAATCCCATGCGGCCGTGGTACTTTTCCCGCACTTCAGATAGAACGCTCAGCGACTGCGGACGTGCCGCCGGTCGCTCGCTCTGAGTTCAGTTAAACGTGTTGTGCGCGGGGTTGTACGTTGCTATTATCAAATGTCTAGACAAATAAACATGATAAGCAGAAGAGGAGTTTTGTGAGTTAATCAGAACCGTTGATCCGACGGGGAGATGAAGTTTACGATATGATGGAGAGTGTTAGGCAGCTTCTCCCGTTCACCCTTACAAGCCCATACTGGAGACCCTAACAATCACAAACTGGTGCCTCCGGCGTGAGGGACTACCTAACGTTCCCATACTGGTGACCCCTGACGACTGATAGAGAACGCAACAGTATTTTCACCAAGACTCAAATTGAAAACTGCTGTTTTCAAGGATAGTTTTATTTAAATATTAAGGGATTTTTTGAAAAAAATCATGAGCATTTTTTTCACCAAGGTACGTGAAAGCTGTAGGTCATATTAATATGCCAGTTTTAAACTAAATAGAAAGAGTTGTCAGAGGAGAAGTACGTTTTTTACGTCGAAATCGGCGTAATTTTCCAATTTTTGGACGAAATTCCACTTGTTTGGCGCTTTTTCAAGATGGCGACCATGTCGGTTTCTCTAGAAGAACCCTGAAATTTTTTTCATAGACTTAGTCTATATTATTTTTATAGTAAGAGTTTTTAAAATGCTTTCATCCTATTAATGCCACTGTAGGCGAGTAGGAAGTGGGTGTTTTCGAAAACGCCTTTTTATCATTGATTGCCATAATTGGGTGACTCGATTTTAAAGTCCATAGACGAAGCCTCGTCATTTTTCGATTTTTCAGTAAAAATCGACAAAAAATTATAAAATATTGCTTCGACTCAGGTAACCTTTATTAGGATTAGGGCCAAATAAAATTGTTCCCCTAATGAATGTCAATAAACGGTCCTATTTGGTCTGTTAAATATATTCCCAGGACCGTAGGTCAATATTTTATTATTATTACAATATGTTATTTCAGAGAATGCTGATTGTTATAAATGTATTTGGTAAGTGAGCGCCATATTGGATGCTGGTTCCCCTTGTTTAGCTAATCGCCCGCCGTGGGCAAACACGTGTCCCGCCATAACCGGCATGCATTTGGATAGTGGACCTGTGTCGCCTCATCACATTAGCATAAATTAGGCCGCCATTTTGATTTGGTGGAGCAGACTATTCACGTGTTCAAATTATACACGGCCTAGTCCCAAATAAATTTTTTGAATACCACTAAATTTTCTTTTTCAAAACTGTTACAAAAGAAGAAATGTAAATAAGCAGTTTCGGAAAGGAAATTATAGCACTAGTTGTGCGAGATTTTAATAAAGTCATAGTATAATTTTTTCAAGTCGAAACGCCCCCTGGTGTTTGGCGTTGCTTTAGCCTACTTTCAGCGCCTTATTTGGGCACGGAGTAGATCATGAATATGCTAATGTGAGGCGAGACGCGGCTGCTGTTCAGTTTTATATGTACACACCGATACATGCACGCTGACACAGGCACGCAGCAATAAGCCGCCTGCCGCACATGTTAGCAGTAACCAATCATACACCATACACACACCCACAACAGACGAAAAAAACGCAACCGCTACGACGACAGCCGATTTATACAGTCAACGAAACGAAGCGAGCGTTTGATTCGAACGTTATTAAGAATGACTCGGTGATGAACGTGCCATATATAAAAAAAAAGTGGAATGTTCACCGCAGAAATCATTTTTCAGCGAAATGATATACTATATCATCAATCCGCATAGACTACTGTCAGTCACGTTTTAAAATATTTTTCTAAAATAAATGTAGCTGTCTTTTATCGCAGTCACATTTAGCCTATCAGTTTGAGAACGAAATTTTCTCATGATAGTCGATTTCTGAAGAATAAAAACTTATATAAATACAGAAATATTCGATTTGACAGTTGCGCTATTGCGAAACATTGCCAATATTTGCATGTGTTTTTCGACTTGTGTGAATTTTTTTTTCACCCAGGTCAATTTACAATATACTATTACCATAGCTTAGCATAGCATGTCGTAATTATATCTGGCATTTTATGTACAATTTTGACCTACAGTTTTCACTAAATAATTATATATGTGTGTGAACAAGTGCAAAGAAATTATGTGCAATGTCAGTGACGAATATTCAAATATCTCAGCAACCCCTGTTTCTCGCAACATGCGACATAGCATGGACAATTTCTACGGTCTACATTTCTAAGATTCAACATATACAGACATTTTTTCATCTGGTCTAGACGGCTACGTACAACCAACCCGCGCACGGCACAGCACAAATAGTTGGTATGTGTTAATATGACATACCATTTCAAACACGTTTGAGATAGGCATAGAGCCAGTAGGCCCGCTATCTCAAACGCTTTACTAGTTAACTAATTTCGCAAACATTTCATAATATCGACACAACACGATAGTGAAGGCTTCATGTCTACGCCCCTAGAAGGTGAGGGTGCTCGACGCAAAGATAACTATTATCAGGACAGCGAGGAAAATGAAGTTCGATTCCGTGAGGCAGACCACGAGTATCAACGACTCAAAGAAGATTTCGCACGAGACATCACTCTAGGAGCGATTTATCCAAGAGTCCTTCACCACGAAGAAGGCAGCCTCCGAGACGTTCAACGAACTTGCCTAAGTTTAAAATAGCTACGTTTTATGCTACGGATGTTGAACTTTGGTTTAACCAGATTGAAACTCAGTTCGATCTTCATCAGATACACGACGATGACGAGAGATATACTTTCGGGCGAGGTCGCATCAGACGTGAGGGACGTTCTACTTCAGCCTTTCAGATCGCATAAATATGAAAGCCTGAAAACCATTTTGATCGAGCGACGTGGTTTGACAACACCCGAACGGGTCAATAAAGTAATTTCAGGAGAAAGGATGGGTTCAGACATTCCCTCACGCGTCCTAAGGCGTCTACAAAAGACAGCAGGCTTTGGAACGAAAGCAGTTGTTGGAAAGGCAGTCATACGCCAAGCATTCATCCGGCAGATGCCCGCTTCAATCCGCGCTCATTTGGCAACACAACCAGACAGTGCCACACTAGAAAGTTTGGTCATGTTAGCCGACTGGGCACTTGCCTCCGAAGCAGACGTAGAAGAGAGTAAGCCGGGGGTTGCGGAGATAAAAGTTGACGAAACCACTAAGTTAGTTGGTTTGCTTGAGGACTTATCAAAGAGACTCAAAAAGTTAGAAACCGCGACTGCAGCCGAGAAGAAGAGAAATCAAGGACGTGGACGTGTAAATAACCACTATACTCCTAGGCCTACATTTATTCCCAATGTACAGGCCACAGAGTTTGTTCCTAACAAACCTGGTAATTATAACAATGTACAGCAAAAGCCTCGTCCTTTCGTTCCGCCGCCGAATGTACAGCAAAATAACGCCGCTAAAGTACTAGATACGGCTAATGCACCTGTCTGCTATTTTCACCAGACTTTCGGTGACAAGGCACGCACGTGCAGGAGCCCCTGCGCATTTTCTTTAAACTGCTAAGCCAGAGCAAGGTTGCTACTCTTGCATCTGGCGGTATAATTGAGACGCTGCATGACTTTGCGGAAGCTACTTCTCCCAAGTTATTTCACTCTAAGTTATTGTATGTCGCAGACAAAAGACATAAATGTAAGTACTTGATTGACACAGGCGCAGCTGTCAGCGTTTTGCCGAAATCTTGCGCTAACAGGATTTTGGACGCAGACTGCCTCCCCCTGGTGGCAGCGAATAACACTACTATAAATACATACGGCAACTGTAAACGCGTCGTCGATGTCGGCTTAAAGTGCGAGTACCCGTGGACATTTATAGTAGCGGATGTGAAGCAACCCATAATAGGGGCTGATTTTTTAATTCATTATAATTTACTTGTAGATTTGAGAAGTCGATGTCTTCGGGACATGAGAACAGGTCTAGCTATTGCCGCTTGATGAATCGGCTGGTCGCAGCTATCAGCATAAGACATACGTAAATATAGGACAGTTGGTGTTACGAGGATAGGACAATTGGTGTTAAGAGGATAGGACAATGTTTTCATTTCTGATGCTGCGACGTCAACCACCCACGCTGTATTAACAATAACCACCCACGCTGTAATTTTTCACACTCTGGTTAGTTATAAGAGGTTACGTTATATACAAACCCCGCTACTTGCACGAAGCAGTCTCCTACACGTTAGTTGGGTCCTACGTTATCGCTAACCCGGGGGTAATGTAGGATCCCTACTTCGCTAGTCTAATGTGGCAGTTGTCCCCACCCTCCCGGACGCGTGAGTCTGTGGACGACTGCCTCGTTTTGGTACTTTGGTGCCGGGCGCAAAGGGCCGAATCCCATGCGGCTGTGGTACTTTTCCCGCACTTCAGATAGAACGCTTAGCGACTGCGGAAGTGCGGCCGGTCGCTCGCTCTGAGTTTAGCTAGACGTGTCGTGCGCGGGGTTGTACGTTGCTATTATCAAATGTCTAGACAAATAAATATGATAAGCAGAAGAGGAGTTTTGTGAGTTAATCAGAATCGTTGATCCGACGGGGAGATGAAGTTTACAATATGATGGAGAGTGTTTCTCCCGTTCACCCTTACACGCCCATACTGGAGACCCTAACTATCACATACTGGTGCCTCCGGCGTGAGGGACTACCTATCGTTCCCATAGGTAAATATACTTTTATAAACACATAGGAACTCAAATGTGTAGCACAACATGTTATTTGCAGTATTAGCATTTCCAAAATATACCGGGTACAGTAAAAGTTGGGCTATTTTACCACAAATCATTTTTTTTTCGTACAAGGATATTTTGTTCCATATTCACCTTTTCGGGCATTGTTTGCCAAGGTTACCTAGTCTATCTATGTAACATATATGACAAGGCATATATGAGAAGGTATGACATTACATGGTGTTATCTGAAGGATCCCTTCAATTTGATGTGCTACAGTAAGACGGCTATTTTTAAGTAATAAAAAATATCAAACTTCTAGACGTTAAAGGGTCTTCGAAAATAAAGTCATCCTTTTTTTAAACATTACATCCTATTTTTTTCGATGTCAAATCAATATTATGGTACAATTAATTAATTATTATTGAAATAAACTTGAATCTCATCTTGTTTTTTCGGCTATAAATTACTTTTTTCGGACAACTTTGCAGAGGGTTACCCAGTCTCAAATGAAAGGTAATATATTTATCTTTAAAATGAGACCAATTAACATAATTGTCATGAGAGTGAGGCGAACTTTGTTATTTTGGGTCCTTTCGAAATATAGCCCACCGACTATTACCCGCTATACTAGTACTATGACTGAGCCGTCTTACTTATTTACTGCGCGAAACTTGAGATGTCATCAGGGTACTTATGTGTAAGAGTGTCTTAAATTTGTGATGATATGGTTTATACCTTAAGAAAACGCTATGCACAACCTGAAAACGCTAGTGGATTGCTAGATGTACGTTGCTCATAGGTGAAGTACACTAGTCATAAGTGGACATACCCTGGCATGAAAGTGTATACGATAGAGCTAGCTACACAGAGCACTGTGTATAGCCTGTTCCAACCAGGTGTATCACAGGTGTATGCCTAACCCACCCCTCCACCTCCATGAGATGTGTACACATCTGCGCCAGTCACTCACAGAACTTTTAGCAGGACAGTAAGCCAATCACAAGCTTACTAGTATCAGTCTAAAGTTAGAGTGGGGGGAATATGACGTCAGCCATCTGCAAATTTTAACATGCAGGGATGCAGTGTCTAGCGGGGGCAGTGTAAGAGCTAGGGTACTCATCGTGCAATAATTTTATGGAAACGCTTCTTTTTATATAGGCACATCACAGGTGATATTGGAACGTCGGATATGCAAACTGTATGCGCTACCAATACGCTGGCTATACACATGTTATCACATACTTAAAGCTGCATAACTGTTTTGTTTATTTCGATAAAAATAACCTAAAAAGTACAAAACAATCATTGATATTGTCTTAAAGGCTTTATAAATGCACTAAAACTGGGTAAATGTAGCGGAACTAGTTCAACATGCGATACACCATCAAGTATTATGAAGTAGTGACTCGGTATGTGTACAATATGTATGTAATAGTGGTAAGATTATGGGCCAATATAAAGTTACATTGGCCAACACCAAACCACCTTAATAGCAAACACAGGACGTTGAACTGAACCGGCATATTGTTGGGCGGGCTAGTACCGCAGACGATGGGCCAACATTAGTCTGCCATTAGATCAATGCCTCGTGTTAGCTGAGATACAAAGCCTACATAACCAGGGGTAGAAGTCCTGAGACTGGGTCAAAAAACTAGTCACAGTAAAATCTGATGTTTTTAAATATTATTTTATTTTATCGCATAGCGCGATTTATATCACTGTATGTGATGATTTACGATAAAATAAAATAAAGTCTGATATTATCTAGTAGCATTTTGACTATATTTTAAAATGTCCCTGAGATACCGAATAAAAAATGCAAATGTTTTCAAGAAAATCACGAAAATCAGAAGAGGAAAAAGATGATTTACATCACTGAATTTGATGCTAATTCCGATTACAATTTCCTACAGTCTGGGGAGAGCGTCTTAATGACGGGCCAAAGGCTCAGATACTGGGCATATCACACAAAGTAATAACTCCTAGATATGTCTAAATGACATGAGACAATACACTTTGTACTGTGAAATATATCTATGATTACCTATATAATAATTTTAAAAATCTTCCACTCTTTTTTCAATGATGACCGTTATCTGCCACTTGGTACTTTTATTGTCCTGATTATACAGACAGTGTGTCTTACTCCGCTGTGATCAGGTTTGTTTTAGTGGGGCAGCAATATTTAAAAAAAAAAAACTTAAATCCTTAATAACTCAGTAACCGGGACAGAAAATAAAACACCATTCTCCTGGATTAATCTTTTGAATAAAATAGACAAACAGCTATGCAGCTTTAAGTAAATTTCAAACGCATTTTAGCTATAGTCTGATACTGCCTTAAAAGCAAAATAGTTTTTGTTAAATTCACAAATATATGTTGTCGCCGAGTTGGAGAAAAAAAGTTATATTTAACTATTAGCTTATAACACAGGTCTATATCAGAAAATGGTATCATAGACGATACTGTAAATCTGGTAATATTCGCCAAGTTTTAACTCTTTAACCGCCAAACTATTCAATTTGAATTTTCACCCACTTGAAGTTGTGTCTCGCTGACGCGATCCACAACTTAAAGTGAGTTAAAATTATTAAGATTTGACAAAGTGGAAGTCAACTCGTTTCAAATCTTGCTGGCTGATGTCACATTTTATCTGTAACATATTTAAATTGTGGTACTTAATGTGCTAAAAAAAGTGGAAACCCGAATCAAGGCGGCACCGGTGGTTAAGGGGCTAATTCTCGCGAAGAGGATAAATTCGCGAATTCAAGAATCTCGTGAAAATTATTATTATAATAGCGCTACTAGCGAAAAATGAAAACTCGCTTGAAAAGTCCGCAAATAAAAAATCGTGAAAATCTAAACACGCGAAAATTGCCAGATCTACAGTATTAGTGTATTTCGTAATATGTATGCATAATTGTAATGTTGCCGATTCCATTCCACACTGATCTGACTCTTATGATTTAATAATTTTCACATTCAGCATATCATGGTCATAAGATATACTTTATGCAATGTTCTTCAATTAAAGATAGTCAACTTTGAATGATTCCAAAATGAACTTTAACCCCAACAAAAAAATGGCACCCAAACGCTTTTGAATCAGGAGACCTAGTGGACCTGGTGGAGGCAGAAAAAAACATTGGTGTTAAAATTACATTACAATCACAGTGAACATCTATATTCAACATTACGGCCTGAACATGTGCACTAGTAGATCTCAGAAGGGAGGGTTGATTCTGGGGTCCGCTAGCATCTACCCGGAGTATAATATAGGATCTACACCAGAGAATAGAGAGATCACAGAATCAGCCCCGGTATAGTTTCAAGAAAGCCTAATTTGGGGTGTTAGACTGGCTGATTAACGGCGGATGCACGGCCAGCTACCTCTTGTTCAATGTTCATAGTACAGTATTCTGAAACAGAATGTACAGTCTAAGCGTTTCAATGTAAGCTAGCAGGAGTGTCTGTATGAAATATTTAACTAATTAATCAATCAAAGTGTGCCACCCCCCCCCCCCCTCTAACTAGCCCCGACGTGTGCGCTACATTCTGCTCGATTCTGGGCGCAACGGCCGGCAGCCGGGTGATTTGTGACACACGCATATTGTGATGTACAACACTTTTGTCAATTTCGATACAATGAATTTTACGCAATGTAACAATGCTATTTGGTGCATACTGCTCTGCAAAGATAAAAAGCAATATCTGCTTATATTACTTGTATAGTAGGCAGATACTGAGGGGTTTGGCTTTGGTAGCCTACTCACCAAGTGAAATTTCTCCACGTCCGTTGATAGTAAGGTGATTATCTTGCCTGTGCTTACTCTCAGATGTGACTCATTTGTTTCTAAAACCTGTGGATGAATGTATTTGGATTTACAACATAAAATACATGTAAATTCGTGTCCCCGAATATGCAAGTGTGTACACACACTTTCATATCCAAGCGTTGTAGCGTTACTACAGAGTGGAGAGTGTTGAGGTTTTTTACAGATGAGATCGCGCTGAGCATGTTCACTATTGCCGTTATGTAAATTATACATTTTTTTACTATTTTTAGTAAAAAACGTAGAACAAATCTAAAATTGCCATTTGGGGGTGTGTCCTCGGCATTTAATAAAATTGGATTTTCTGAATCAGCATGAGATTCTGAGCCAGACACGTAATTAAATGTGCCTCATCTCACAGACAAAATGGATTATTTGCCCCAACACACAACATGAATGTTTCATTAAACAAGTGCAAATCGGATGAATTTGGTAGCTGCGACGATTTTCCTGAAAAACAAATCAGCTCCAAAAATGGCCCGATATCCTCAAAAAGTTATTCAGTTCTGCAGATCATGCCCATAAATTCAATTGTATGGTTAGAAGTCTTTAGTCAAAAACTTTTTACATTAGCTTCCAGAAACCGTCAATTTTGGCTGATTTTCGTATGTTTTTGGCCACCAGAGGGCCGATAATGAGCCGATTGTCTTGAAAAACTAATCAGGTCTGGCCTAACCCCCATGAGTGTTAGTGCCAGGTTAGAAAATGATTGGTCAAAACATTTTCACATTAGCGTCCGGAAACCTCAAGTTTGGCTGATTTTCGTATGTTTTTGGCCACCAGAGGGTCGATAATGGATAATTTTCATGAAAAACTAATCAGGTCTGGCCCTAACCCCCATGAGTGTTAATGCCAGGTTAGAAGTTGATTGGTAAAACAATTTTCACATTAGCGTCCGGAAACCTCAATTTTGGCTGATTTTCGTATGTTTTTTGGCCACCAGAGGGCCAATAATGAGCCGATTGTCGTAAAAAACTAATCAGGTCTGGCCCTAACCCCCATGAGCATTCTCCACACATAGATGTCGCTCAGGTAAACCCCCGCTGCATCTCTGGGAGCAGGCGCCATGTTTTAGCAGAAACAGCTCATTTCGAGCAGTTTTGTTGTTATACCAACTGTAAGCTTATAAACACGCTTGTGTGTCCTAGATATATATGGAAAATATAAAAGACCACTACTCCGCCACGTATGAGTTATCTATTCACAGAGAAATAGAAAAACATCAAGGGATTACTTTCTCTACCTACGCGCTGCTGTGAGAAGGTTTATGTTATTGTTTTCTGACATAATTTTCAATCGGGTTCAAACCACTGGCAAATACAAATTATTCAAAGACATGCGAATTATGATGGCTCAATTTACCACAACTGAGCGGAGTAAATAGCGAAAACCTGCAGCAAACTATTAGATTAAACGAAATAGTGAAAAAATGATCAATAATCAGTCCAGGCGAACATCTAAATAGTTCCGTGGTTATAAGAATAGTTATTCAAAACCTGATTCTCGCATGGGAATGGCTGATACATAAGGTTAATCGCCATTCATGCGTGTTTACAGCAAAATCGGCATGTGGTATCAGAGATATAATCTCTGAGGTCAGAATGCCCCATGAGTGTTAGTGCCAGGTTAGAAGTTGATTGGTCAAAAACTATTCACAATAACGTCCGGAAACCGTCAATTTTGGATGATTTTCATGTTTTTTGGCCACCAGAGGGCCGATAATGGGCCGATTTTCATGAAAAACTAATCAGGTCTGGCCCCAACCCCCATGAGTGTTAGTGCCAGGTTAGAATTTGATCGGTCAAAACATTTTCACATTAGCGTCCGGAAACCGTCAATTTTGGCTGATTTTCATATGTTTTTTGGCCACCAGAGGGCCGATAATGGGCTGATTTTCATGAAAAACAAATCAGGTCTGGCCCTAACCCCCATGAGTGTTAGTGACAGGTTAAAAGTTGATTGGTCAAAAAATTTTCACATTAGCGTCCGGAAACCCAAATTTTGGCTGATTTTCGTATGTTTTTTGGCCACCAGAGGGCCGATAATGGGCCGATTTTCATGAAAAACTAATCAGGTCTGGCCCTAACCCCCTTTGGTGCTAGTGCCAAGTTAGAAGTTGATTGGTCGAGAAACTTTCACTGTATTGCCCGGAAACGATGTGTTACAGACAGACAGACAGACAGAAAGACAGACAATGTTATCCAACGGCGTTTATAGAGCTTCTGGGTCGCAGCTAAAAATGTGATAAGCCACAAATTTCATCATTCGATTTGTATGCCATTTTTAAAAAGTGCAGCCAAAAATTCTGCCACTCCATAGTCACAAAATCAAACCTAAGTATGTGATCCAACATATGGGGACAGGACATTATCCAGTTATTGTGATGGAAATCATATTCACAATTTTGACAGTATTTGTTTTAATATTGACAAATTTCCGATTCTGAAAAAGATTAGAATGTTTAAAGAAGTGTCGTGCAAATTGTGTACGATAATCCTGCCCACGGACATGCAAACCAACACGACCAAAATAGAACTGCTTTGAAACAATAATATTGCCACGATACAAAATATGACTTACCTTCTTGTAAATGCACGCGCTCAGTCCTGCCCGGATCTTAATTGCAATCAGCTGCGACAGCTTAAACTGATGAGAGTTTAGAAATATAAATAAGACACCGGATACTGACAATAAGGTGGCCCATAAGAAGCTGTAACTGGTGTTATTATCAAGCAGAGAGGAAATTATCAAACCCGTAAGATATGGCTGTACAGTCCTGCATACCTCCTGTAAATATAAACAACATTATTTGTTTATACTTTATCAGTGTCTATTATCTTACGGCTTTCTTTCATTATGAATCAGGTTGGTGCGTAGACGTCAAATTACATTATTTACAACGACAGTACAATACATGGTAACATAGATGAGCAATAGAAGTGCATGCAAAGGATGTCACTGTATAATCACTATATGTGATTAACATTGAGCCGTATTCAGAAGTGGGGTTTAAATTTAAACTATGGACTTGTTTAGTCTTGTCTGAAACCTGGTTTGAAAAAAACAGTGGTTTAAAACATTGGTTGGATCCTTAACCTCCACGATCCTCGATCTGAGACACCGAGGGGTTTATGTGATTACATACGCCCCCACGATCTCATAGGTTCTGATGTCGAGGGGGTTTAAGTTATCACGAGGAAAACGTTATCAAGGTGGCAGACAAAAACAAAATCACTATTAAACCAGCCTATACTATGTCGAATTCAAATGCTGGCACTGCAATATAACGACAGGACATCCAAATTATATTGTCATATGGCACAGGGGTTCATGGGGATACCCTATGCTATGAATAAGATAAAAGTGTTCGCTTCCACAAGGTAATCGATCAGGTCATTGGCTGACATAGATGAACATATTGTAAAATTAAAACGCGCTAACGAGCATTTCTTCGTTAGTAATTGAAGGGTTGGCGATATGGTGATCAAAATAGTAACCAACAATTTTCTCAGTGGTATGTGATAACTGTGTGAAGTATGATGAAGCAGAAGTTCATAGATTAGTAGCTATTTTCGAAAACAAATAACGGCGGCGGCCGTGTGGAGTATAGTAAGCAATAACATGCCTGACAATTTGGAGAAAATGGTTATTAATTGCAATGGATATATTTCATTACATGCGTGGTTGAAAATCGCTAACCAGAATGGTCAGTGACATGGACACAATTTTCTCTTGCATTTTTAATGTGTGCGATGTGCGCATGCGCATAACTCTAACCTGTATTGTGCCCACGGGCTACCTCAGGGGTCCTCCTTAAAAAAGAAGTCGATTTCTGGGGATAGTTTTTTCAGGGGGAAGTCGGTACAGTTAAACGAATGTAAACTTGTATTCTATCTAGTTGTATTCCACCCACTTGATTTTTAAATTAGCCACTATTTGTTTTTGGTACAAATATGCCTTTTGTAATGTTGTGCTAACTGGGATCTATCACTTTACAAACTGATGAAAAAAGTTAAACTTTGTAAAAAAAATATTATTAAATTTGGAAATTTATCACTAGTTAAATGTAAGTGCCAATCGTTCCAGTATTTCCAAGTTTAAAACGAAACTATAAAGTTTTTTACATGTACAAGTAATACATGTCAAAGCTTAGGGAATTATCATGGACTGTATCACTTTGTGTAAAATTACCTTTTTCGAAAATTGTACCATAATAAACATGCAATACAAAATCTGGCCTTGACTTTGAACATGGGAAACTTCTGTATAAGATTAAAAAAAAGACGATGTAACAAAACTCACCGCAAGAGCACAGAGTATGCACAACGTAATTGTATCTGTTTTGAATGCATGGAGTATATACAGAAATGTGACTAATCCAGATTGTACCTTGTTCTCGCTTCCAAATTTCTGAGCATTTTTGAATGATCTGCAAATACAATGATGTATTTAAATGGGTAGTTGGATGGGTGGATATAGTAGTTATACAAATAAATAGATCGCTGAATGGTTATTAAATTTGATGGATGAATGGATGGGATGTATGGATGGATAAATGTATGGACGGATGTATAGATGATGAATGGGTGGGTGCCCTTGTGGGTGTATGTATAATAAATAGATGGGTAGGTGAATGGACAAGCAATAGATGGATGTAGGCCCTATATAAGATTGGGTGGACTAATACGCAATAATCAAACATACTTATAAAAAAGGGTTTTTTTTTCAGATTTATTATGTTTATAATTTTTAAAATATACATTTTAAATAGTTCAAAATAATAATAATTATTACTTACTTCGTAATTTTTCCTACCAATACCGTGGTCTTTTGCTCCGGGAGGACATCGAATACATCTCTTTCTGTCAATGGGCGCTTAAAACCTGTCCGTAACAATCCGAACAACCACCTGTTCCGGATAATTATCCATGATGAACATGTATTTCAGTATAAACTTGCAGCTATCTTACATAAAAGCAGTAAAATATGTCTTTCGCTCTGTTATTATCTAAAACGATTTACACAAAAATAAATTCACACAGTATTAGACAGGTGGCAAAATTACAAAAAATTTCATGCATGGTGGACAAAATGTTAGGGATTGTCATCCACATATCAGGCGGATGACAAACACAATTTTGCTTTATTTTGATGTTAGAGCAAAAACTAAATGGCCGCCATTCCGAAAAGTTATGTATTTTTCGTATGGTAGATTCCCAATGAAAATAAGACTTCATAAAGACCTTTTCTATTTTAAATTACATTGGTATTGACCTATAATCTGTACAGATGATTATAAAATGCAGAATATAGGCTGGGAGCCAGTGTCACCAAAAAAGTGGTCGTGTTGCACCCCCCCCCCCCTCCACCGCCAACAGACGACACCCTAGATTTTCTGAAAGAGTGGCATCTTGGGATCATTTTAAGCTCGGGTGTGCATCTGTATCTACATGTATAAGAAAGTTATATGGCTTTAATGACAGGGGGATCATAAAGTAAATTATGACCTAAACCAGGACCTAAACCACAAAGGATACATCTAAAGAATGATTTATCGCTTCACTAATACCAGTATTTAAAACGTATGGGCTTCGTAAATTAAATAAAAAAGAAATAAAAATATTTGTTTACACTTTTTTTGCCAAAATAACCCCCAAATACCCCAAAAAACTGATTTACCATATTAATTATTATTATTATTTATTCATCGTCACCTGAATCTGTATCAGAGTCTATCTGCTAATATTCCGTTATGTTCAAGCTTATTGTGTCATTTAATTATCTGAATTACATTCGTAATAAAAAAGGAAATAAGCAGGCGTAGTGTAAGGGCTTTTTGAGGCATTTTCAACTCCCTTATTTTTTTCAAAAAAAGCAAAATAATTATAAGTCAATTTTTTTCACCAAGTTTGGAAGTACAGTTCATGATGTGCTAAAATCACAAAAATTGGTACAGAAATGCTCTACTTATTCATATTGGGAGGGAAGCCACCGCCCAGCTGTAGTGTTTTTTCGGGGCATTTTCAAACCCCTGAATTTTTTTCAAAAAAAAATCAAGTAATTGGTAGGCAAATATTGTTTATTCGCCTAACACGTCTACAAAACTGTTTATTATTGATGTTTGTAGTTTAATAAAACAAATCAAGGGCAGGTTCATTGGGTGTGAGGGATTCTTACTCTCTTTTTCGACATACTATTATATACAATACATGTCATATATTAGGTAAAATCGTTCATAATGTGATAAAGCACCACATTTAGTACAGTGCTACACAAAGGTATACTAATCCATATCGGGAGAGGAACAATCTTATAGTTGTAGCGCAAGGGCATCGTTCGGGGCATTTTCACCCCCCCCCCCCCTATTCAACAAGACATCGAGTAATTGTTAAACATACATGTATGTTGAAAATATAGAAAATATGTTTCACTGAAGATATCTAAAAAATGTTTCTCAATGGTGTTAGCCTTTTAAATCAAAGCAGGGGCGGTTCCATGGGGCGTGGGGGTTCCACACTCCCTATTTGCAATTTTTTAATGAAAAAAGCTGTAAAGAAATATTAGCAAAATTGATAACAATAGTAATTGAAATCATGGTAAATAGATCTTCTAATATAATTAATAAATAACAATAATAAACCTCTTCCTCAGTAAAGTGTCGAAAAAAACAATGTATTTCGGGTATAAAAGAGAGTTTTCTTTCTTTATTTGATACATCAATTGCACACTATGGCTCAAATAGCGCTAATAAAATAATGTTTATTTTCAGCATAATTTTGAAATGCGGATTTTAAATTGCACAGTATTGTTTAAACGGTAATCTATGAATATGGCTTTTAATAAAAGTTGTTATTGAAATCTAAAAATGGTAAAAAAGATGGCCTTGGCATTTTGAGGGATGCTTATAGCTCAGGGTCACTGAAACAATCTGCACAAGAGAACAGATAAACTGAAATCCGTAGAAGAGTTGTGGCTCACGGTAAGCTATGAAAAATTGGCAAAACTTCCTCAGAATAAACGAAAACAAAATTGTGTTGTTAGAATAAGTGGCCTCCGAGATCCGCAAAATTGAAATTCAAAATAAAAAAAACTACCATAGGTGAGGATGTTGCCTGTATTCCTCAAACATTGGACAAGGAGGATCTAGAACCTTGTACTCAGCAAGAAGCCGATGGTAGAATCATACTTCATTCATGTGGCTGATGCGGCCAGCCACATGAATGAAGTATTCTACCATCGGCTTTCAGCTAGGTGAGGCTACCATAGCATATGGTGAGCACCATTCAAATTCCAGTGGGGGGGGGGGGGAGGTGGAGTATTTTTGAATTGCATAATTTCGAGCAGACTTTATATGTTTGACATAAACACGATAAGCATGTAGTAAAATTTTGAAAAAAATAGTGCGCCGCCTAGCCGGGTAGAAATAAATAATTTACCCCGACAAAAACTTCAGCTCCCCCCCGGATATTGAATGGTGGCCCCTCAATGATAAGAACTGTTGATACAGCATGTTATTTTCCTCGCCATTGCCCATTACTTGTCTCTGGGAATTGCAGAGCTCTGGATCACAATCGGACTTGGAAAACACTATCAATATACAGTATATTCCAGCCCACGCCATTGCTTCTCACCTTGGTAGTTTAAAATCATCTGCACTATGTTCAATAGCTTCACTGGGTGTGATACCGCGTCAGCATTTACTGGACGAGGTAAAAAACGGCATAGGAGAAATGGGACCGTATCCCTGATGTTACAGAAGTGTTCCTTCATCTTTCTGAGCAACCAGACATACTCTCAGAGGCTAGCCTAGCTGTTCTTGAGCGGCTCGTTATATTGCTGTGCAGTAAGACATGTGATGTATTGAAAGTGAATGAGGCAATGCAAATTATCTTCAGTCAAGGATCGCGAAACATTGAAAATATACTGCCTACTGAGGCTGTTCTTATTGATCACATAGTGCGAAAAAGAGCGCAGCATACCAGGCTATAGTCACTGCTGGGCTTAGTCCACACTAAAATACCATAGTTCTGCACACTAGGGGTGGATCCTGGTCAATGAGTCGTAGAGGCCCATGTGGAAAACCTCAACTGAGACTGCTAAGTAAAGAGCTGTATAGGACTTTGAAAGTGTTTTAAAGCAAATCTTATGCGTACCCGACTGTGTACATGTGATGGTAATGCAAGGAGTAGATAAGTTTATAGATCTATAATATAAGCTTATCAATTCAGTTGGTTTTTAATAATACTAGGACTGGAGCTAAGACTATTCACAAAAAGATTTGCCATGATTAACGTGGTATTCTTCCGTATGGAATGAATACAGTATATTATATGATTACTTAGCCACATTTAGTAAATGGTCCAATTTTGTTCTGCTATTCCACAAGATTATATATTTTTTAATAAATACATTGTATCGTGCTACTCAACACAAGTTCAAATATGTAGCTTTGACAAAAGAAAAGCAGAATAGGTAATGGGCCGTAAACAAAACAAGGGGTGTTTATTTATTTAATCTCACAGCATTTTATCAGATTTTATGTCTTGTTATGTTTTAAATGTGTTACATTGACTGAATAAAGTGTTCACATCAATTGTCAATAATATAATAACATTTAAAAAAAAGGGGGGGGGTCGATTATGCCCCAAGTGAAGCTCTTACACTACCACTATATGGTGGTTCCATTCCAGTATGGATTAGTATACCTTTGTGTAGCTTTGTACCAAATTTGGTGATTTATCACATTATGAATGATTTTACCCAATTCCGGGCATTTATTATAATAATTTGTCGAAAAGGGGGGTGTGAACCAATAACGCGGCATTGGACCCGCCCTTGATTTGTTTTAATAAACTACTAGCATCACTAATAAACAGTTGTGTAGACGTATTTGGTGGTAAACAAAATTTGACCTACTAATTACTCGATTTAAAAATAAATAAATAAGGGGGGTTGAAAATTCCCCCAAAAAGCCCTTACACTACAGCTGCACGGTGTTTCCTCTTCCAATACGAATCAGTATACTCTAGAGCAGTTCTGTATGAAAGTTGGTGCTTTTATCACAATGTGAACGATTCTTACAAATTTGGTGAAAAAACCCCACTTATAATAAAAAAAGAATAAAGGGGGGGGGTTGATATGCCCCGAAAAAAGCCTTACACTACGCCTACTCATTTCCTTTTTTATATATGAATGTATTTTCAGATAGTTAATTTACACAGTAAGCTTGAACATAACGGAATATAAGCAAATAGACTCTGATGAAGATTCATCTGACAATGAATAAATAATAATAATTATTATTATAGTAAATCAGTTTTGGGGGTATTTTTGGGGTATTTTGGCAAACAAAATGTAAAAAAATATTTATACATGTAGATACAGATGCACACCCGGGCTAAAATTACTCCCAAGATTCACATCTTACCAATGGTACCTCACAACAAATGTTGGCGGGGGGGGGGGAGGGGTGCAACAAACTTTTTTTCTAACACTGGCTCCCAGCCTAATACAATATTTGGAAAATTTGCGAATTCTACACTTCGCGAACAGTTACAAAATCTGAAATTCGCGAATATTCGAAGACACAAAAATTACCAGATCTACAGATTGCACGAATATGTCCTATTTGTTATCGCTGGTATCATGGTAACATATAAATATAAAAAAGTCAATAAATCGGATAAAATTGAGATTAAATTTAAAATGAGATACATATATATATTTTTACATAACTATCATCTATTTATATGCCACGTCTTTTAATGATGTGAAAGTAATGATACAATTATTTATTTATTTATTTATTACATAACATAAATTAAAAAATAATCAGAAAACAAAAAGGACTGATTTTTTTTTAATTACTGAAACAGGAATAATGCGGCTATGAAATCAGCTGAAAAAAATGACCTCACTCCCCTTTTCGCGTGGTGGGTCACATTTTGCTTAGGATCTAGCATCTTTTGCCAACTGCGACGTATAAATTGCGCTTTATTTTGCAAATTATGTGATTTAGTGTTTGGAATATATCATTGTAATGTAACATTATGCAATTATAATGTAATGTCAGGATATGACACTTTAATAGCTGAACAGTAGTAGACTATAATTTTACACTGTAATGTAAATATAAGACATATAAGTCATCCGCATGCTGGACCAGGTATAATGACAGTATAATTTCTGAATAGTTATTGTATTGGGAATGAAATTGATATTCAGTTGCATTGCGCATTATGATAACAATATATCACATTAGACTGCAGTATATGGTATTTCTGCCTTTATCATGAAACTGTAAGAGTTCTGGAAATGGAACTAAGATGTCGAGATTTGGCATCCAATGTCAGGATATGATAATGTCACAATGTTGGCTGACGCTTCGACGCTTCGACGCTTTTTTCGATTAAATTAAATATGCATAATCATAATGGCCAACATGCGGACAATCCAGGCGAATCAGTTACCTCTATACAGTCGTACAGAATGAGCCACTCTGAGGAAAGCTTAATATGTTTCTGTCCCACCCCCCCCCCCCCCCCTATCAAAGTAATATATCTTTCTAAACAAGCATGTTTTTTCATTTTTAGGCTCGAACTTCCACTGATTAGTCTGAGTGATTAGATAAATTTAGATAAGTGTTTAAAATGTCTAGGTAAATGCGTATTTAAGTGTTCAACCGATCTACCCTTTCATCACTAATGCCCATTTTTGTATGCTGAATGTTATGTAGAATAAATAATGCCACTACTCACCAGAAGCCAATCGAAGAATACCATGACATATTCAGTTGCGGTTTATCCGCCATCCTGTAATGTTAGAAAATAGATTTAATCATAGCAATATTTGTGTATGTCTTAGTTGGATATTTCCCCTTCATTTGAATGCTTATTTGCTAGGTCTTCAACACTTAGAAAAACTGATATACGACCACTGGAAAACTTTAAATCTGTCATCGCAGTGATTGCTTTTGACGTCAAATCCCGGCGTTAAAAGTCAATTTAGTACATGGACTAATGTAGCAAAAAAAGGAGAAAGATTCAGTAAAAAATACCTGGTAAATCATGCAACTGTTGTCAAAACTGTTCAGTAGCATTAAGATTCTGGAAAATGTTGGAGCCATTAGCACATATCAAAGTCATAGATCAATGAAGGTCAACACCACAAAATAACTCAATAAAGCAAACATTGAATAATTTGAATTGTGGCCAAGCCTACCTAGCCATGAGCGTTCATAGGAAAAAGTACTCATTTTGTACCGTCGCAATCTGTGGCTCAAACCTTTAGTTTCGGATAAAGTTTGGGCAATACGAAGTGGAATTCGTAAAGCTGCATTATATCGAGCGAATTGATCACTTTTATGATAAAAGCGTCAAAGCTCGCATACATGTAACTATATATATATATTGTCATTGTATTCTAATTTTGTTCTTTTTTAGCTTAAATACTGCGTGAACATGTTGAATTAAACAAAAATGAAGTTAATTATTCTAATGTATATGAATATATCTATCATGTCATATGTTATTAAAGCTAAATTAGAACATTGAAATTGTAAAGATTTTCTAAAAACAAAAGGATGAAATTATTATAAATTTGCATGTTTTTCAAAAGTGTTCTACTTGTAGTTTCTACGCTTTTCAGGGTGTTTTTTGCTACTATTTATACTAATATGCAGTTATTTTATCTTTGGTTTTGGCGCTGGAAACATATAATTATGTATATTATCATTTACACTTTTCTTTTTATGTGTAATTACCGTGTATATAAATTTTATCCTGGATATAAAACTTGGTTAGGGTTATGGCCAGCTTTATTTGACATCCTGATGTACACACTTTGATTTGAAATTTCATATTTGTACGATTATTTTTGTATGTATTTGTATATATGAAGCCTAAAAAATAAATAAAAAATAAAAGATACTTGCATATCTGATCCATTCTATATCATTTTCAAAACGTTTTGTTTAATTGTAGTAAATTAAATTACTCTGACGGAATTAATTTTATTGTGGTTCCGTAATCAATCCTATATTGTCACTCTAAAACTCATGCACACACCTGCAAGCTGACAACGTCAGAGTTATGCTCAAATGTCCCACTGCTATGCTAAAAAGGTTTGAGGTACGCACGCGCAAGTGGTGACGAAACCTTCTTTGTCCACTTCTGGCCAACTGACGACAAACATTAACTTTGAATATGTTTCGTTTGCCTATACTTTTGTTTGTTGCTATTTATAGCGATCGTGTAGGCTTACAAGATATTTTTGATAACAAAACAATGACAAAACCAGATACGTGTTTAATGAAACTTTATTTTGCATGATTATTTGCTCCGGATATTCCGCCTTGCATGGTTCAACTTCCCAGCAAACGCGAGACGTTGACCTAGTGTTGATGTAATGTCGGCCCAGTGTCGCAGACGTGCGGTGGCCCAACATCACATCAACACTAGGTCAACGTCACGTGTTTGCTGGGTTATGTCGCGCTCTAGGTTGTTGATTTACTTGTGTGAGGTTTATTACTTGTACATATTTACACCATTTTCTATTTTATAATATTTTGCACTGTATGATATAATATCATGTTCATTTAAAAGACGCATACGTCTACAAAGAGTTCTCGTCGTTAATAAGTATCTATCTATCTAACGTTATCTATCTATAAGATTCAGATTCAGATTCAGATCCATTTTTTTTATCAGCAAAAAATACATCGTAATATAGGCAGTGGTATAAATGTTTTGATCAGGAGACCTTCACAAGGTAGCGTGGGGGCCACCCACACTATATTATATTTATTTTACAATTTATAAAATATTTCAAGTAGGCCTTATTGATTAAAGTGATGCTAACTCCCTGACTGTGACCTCAGTACTGATACAGGTCGAAGACCAAGATAACAGACAGGTAGCTATCATCAGTCAATATAAACAATACAATTAAGTATTATTAGCAATAGTAACTAATATTTTAATAGTGGGTCTAAATATCGTAGCAAATATATTTGTACAAATAAGGTTGGAATACATAATCAAATTGATGTATAGTTTCTACATTAAGGACACGCGTTATGCCTGTCAGTGTGGTACAGTTACCGGTCAAAGACAAATGTGACAGGCATGGCTCAATCTCAGTTTGGCTTAGGAATTGCATACCATTGCACTGTCAGTACTTATTCAGTTACATTGACGGAAAAAAACATAATTCGATTGAATGATACTTATAACTTGCCTGGGGTGATTTCCTTCAATGAAATAAAGTTATCAGATATCGCGGTCGAGATCTGTTTTGCTGTTGCTTTGTATTTTTGAGAACATAAAAAACACTAGCTCACAAATACGCGACGGCAGAGTCTGTGAAATAATATTTACCGGGCGGACTAAAGCACCAAATTTGGCACAGTGCTCCAGAAGAACATAATAAAAAGATCCATCCTTTGAGCCAACGTGAATCTCCCACTACTCTTGCACAATCCCGCGAAACCCAAAATGGCCCTTACTACACCCAGGAAATAACCAGAAGAGTTAATAAAATTACGTTTTTGTGTAAAATAAACAGGCAAATGACAATTAAACACAATTTTATTTTCAATACTATTACATATTAAAGGAATATTCTCGTGTAAAATGTTTATATTCAATATTACACCCGAAGCTATAGTTGGACCTATCATAATGTTGGAAGCTAGATGGGCTGTGAAGAACATAAAATTTACAAAGTTTTACACCTAAAAACAGATAAACATGAATAATAATTTGAATACATCCCATTCAGGAATTAGTTTTATCTGATAGTCTAGCTGACTAATTTATTTTTTACTTATTTTTAATTTTTTATTTAATTTCTGCTATTTTTAATATATAAATACAGCATCATACACCATGACATTTTAAACGTATTTTTTAGTATATTATAAATCAGCACTCCATACAATAAATACTTATGTCCTGTGAATAGGCCTGTAAATCCATAAATAAGATTGGTAAAGAATGGACGATAATAGGTGACTATTAAAAATTCAGTCAGCTAGAAATGTCCCAGTGACAACTTTCCCAGTGATAAAGATCGGAGCTGGACGATTTTGAGGGAATAATTCCAATTTTGGCCTTTTTTTCAAGTTTACTATATCCCCATAATAAAATGTGACATGTCATTTTAATATGAAAGATGTTTAACACACCTTTTAAAATCATTTTGTATAAATTACAGGTGATGAGATTGTTTTACCTAGCTTCCAATATTATGACATATTATCTTCTCGTGTGATATTGAATCCACTTTTTTTACGCGAAGAAATAGGTTTAAAACATTAATCATACAAAAGATTATTTATGTCGCAAAATGCAAGATGGCCGCCACTTTACCTATGAAATAACGAGAATAATTAATAAAACTACGTTCTTGTAGGAAATAAACAGTGAATGACAATCAGATGAGATTTAAATTTTAATATTATCACATAATAAAATATAAATATAAAAAATGATTTTTATGCCGCGGAATCCAGTTTGGTTGCCACTTAAATTAACCAAAATAGACAATAAGAATATGTTCTAGTGGAAAAAAAAGTTGTAGTTTAAAAAGTACCACATAATACAAATATTAAATATATTAAATGTTTTTTGATATCCAAACATTTCGAATCTGCTTGTCAACTAGCGATATCCATTGCCAATATGTCAGTGTATATAAAAATATGTATCATTGCCATGATCCTATGTCTAATGAATGCACAACGGAAAATAGGCCCTTATACAATTCAACAACTAAAAAACAATAAGATACTAAGCAACCGATTTTCATCACTTTTCGTGAAAGGGTACAAATCTAGGATAACAACAAAGTAGCGATATGTATGTGACCGAGTGACTTGCAATAATATCGCATGATGTCAGTCAGTAAAAACTAGTCTTTCATATTGAATTTAAACAGAATATAAATGAGAAGCTTATTCTATATCTTTTGATCACACAAATTATTAAAATTGGCCATATAGTATTTAAGTATGTATGGGGCTAATACGTCCGATAAATTTACAAAATGCAACACTATCTAACGAAAACCATGGAAATAGAAACATAAACAAACACAAGGTGTAGCCTATGTAAATAAGCTTACATGTTTCAGGTTCTCGTATCACATTTGTAGAGCTATTTCACAACATTATTCCCAATTTAGATAACCCATAATAGTAAGCAAGCCAATTAAAGTACAAGAAGTATACATCAGATAAAATAAAATAAAATATGTATTATACAAGACTTAATAATGCAATAGATATAGTTTTTTTCAATTGCAGGTTACCGAATCCGATATGGTATTATTACTCATTGAATGAACAAAAAAAAACAATATCAATTGATTTTATTGTTCTCTCAGCCAGAGAGAAATTCATTTCAGTTGCTTGATCATGTATTTAGCAGCTCTAGAAACCTCTTGTAAACTATGTGATGCTATGTAGATATTGCACCGGATATTTATCCTAGTAATATCATCAAGCTGCCTGTCCAAGTGAAGTTTGCTAATCTGGTGAATTATTCTAGGGACTTTGATCTTTTATCGTGTTGTAAGGAACAAGTTTTGATTGACTGGGGAATATTACAAATTCGCTCAACCTGTACATTAGTACCAAATTCCGTATATATCCGCATTGTTTTTCTTCTGTTGGTATCAATTACAACCTCTGAAGACTTCATCTAACTTGATTAAAATCCACCCCCGGATCACATGGATGCACATGGATGCGGATGTATTTAGTATGAACCAGTTATTCTCATTTATACATAATTTTGCTAGAGTCTGGAATGCAAATCCATACCTCACCTGTGTTCGGGGTGTTCAACTTGCATAAATTGTATGATCCAAGGCGAAGACAAAATTGGAGCCACCATCATCGATACGTTTAATGCAAGACTGTATTTGTGGATTATATTTAGTGTAGCAGCAAAGTGACCAAAAATTAAGACAACCTTCCACCAAAAAAACAACAACATCACTTATCATATACCGTTGGAAAGCTTGAAATCGTTGAAGTATGTTGTAAGAATCATCATTAGTATTATTGTAGATGTCTTCAGATAATCTATCTCGCTATACAAATAATTGAATTAAAAGTAAAGAGAATGACCTTTTGTGTACAACAGCACAGCATATCAGGCTCATTTTTTGCCCCTTCAATTAGATTCCGATTTATTAGACACCATAGGAATATTTTTTAAGCCTTATCGATGATGTTATCTACTGTATAGAATAGTTATTTAGAAAAACTGGTCTTTAGAAAAACATTAAATATAACCAGTCTTTGCCAGCAATGCCACACAAACATAAATTAACAACTTCTAAACAATATTGAATGCTCAAATAAGTGATACAAAATCCCAATTAGCTTTACAATATGCGTATTGCTTTATGGTATCTTACATAAGTATATGAAAATAGAAATTAACCCTGTCTCCAGAATTCCAACATTTATTTATTTTGATTTGTTTGAAACATACGTAATTATTTTTTTGCAGCATTTAGAGGTGCTATTTAATTTTCAAATAAGAGTACATAAAATAAGATAATGAGATAAGATACATCAAAATTAATGTAAACAACCATTTGTATTCAAAACCACAACAAACATGTCGTTCTATTTGTATTAGATCTATTTTTTTTAGAAAACCTAATTTAGATATTTGAAATTCTATATCGCATATATAAATATTTGAAAATAAATTTGATATTTGTCAAAATGTATATCTTACTTAAAATAGTTTTCGCGTTATTTAAACTCTTTTAACTAAATGTAATGAACGTTCATGAATGTTCTTTGGCTATCTTGTTTATGATATTTTGAGTTCATGACTGAATATGTACCTGGACTCATGAACTTTCATGAAAGTCTCATTTGCTCGTCAAAAATATTTATGAACCGTTCATGAACACGTTGATGAACGTTGATGAACGTTCATAATTTTTTGTTCACGCACATTGATGAACTACTTATGAATGTTCAAGAATAGTTCATGATCATGTCACCGGGGTTCTGACCTCAGTGTATCTCACCACAATCAAAGCATATGCCTAACTGGCAAAAAATATGCAGCACTTCAATAACTGGCTTAGATTTGTAAATTGCATTTGGTGGCTCTGATATATAGCTACTGCTTTATTATTCTTTGCGTGCTTTGCATTCATGATAACGTCATTATAGTTCCTTCTTTCAAAAACTCCTATTTAAATATATGTGCGATATATATAAATTATTTGCTTTAACCGATTCTTTCTTGGTGTTCTAGGGCCTACTAGAGTATGTTACAATGCAAAATCATTTGTCCAGCCTTGTAAAATATTTGCTCTTCATGTGTCACATTACCTTGAATATCACAGTATTCTCATGGTGTAGAAGACGCTTTGCCGGACCGAGTTTACTAAGATTATTCCAGAATTCCCGTGGGTTATCAGTCTTTGCACTTCCCAAATCGATACATAATCCGCGTTGCTATCCCCTCTCTTTTTATTTCAAAAGCTTATCAAACACGCTCGCGAATCTTTGTTGGAGCTAAATATCCAGTGTTTGCTGGGTAACAGATAGATGGTGACTTATCAGTGTTTATACAATATGTATACTCGTGCGCTAGGAGCTTTAGCAAACCTGGCCTATTCATGTCGTATCACTACCGAGATCAAACCACCACTGATATAAATTTGAATATTAAGTAACGCATGGATGCAGAGCCCCTCTCAGAAGACACAAGATGTTCGTCTAATAATGCTTTGATATTGGTCCACTGCTTGCGACGCCGACCCAACATCAAACCAGCATCGGCCCGTGTCAGATTATTTTTTAATACATGTTATTATATAGATCTGGTGGTATAAATAAAAATATGTTTCCATCTCTACAAAACTAATTTTATTTTATATCAAATAACAAAGAAAAACGTAGGAAAATACAATAAATAAAATCATATGAATACTAATATTATCTATCTTCGTCCAGTTAACAAATTACATTCGCACAATCAAAGGAATTGTATTCGTTTGCACCAACAAATTTGTGCCAATACCCAGAGTTGTCAGCTGTAGTAGGCCTACTTTATCAGATTTCGCACTTGCGAAAGTGTGGCTATTATATCTGAAACTTAAGAGCCGTTGACAGCTCACATGTCCCTGTTATGCCTCGATTGTCGTGTATGTGCAAGCACCTTCTCTGTTTTCTTCTTATAGCTACAAAATAATGTTCAATAATATCGGCAAGATACGATGAAAAAATCTCTTGTTATCTTTTTGTTTTAAAGGTAAAGGTTTATAGCCTGATATCAATGCTTTCATCCGACTGTTAAATTTTGACCCTCTGTTCACTGGACCTGGTCATTCGTGTGCCATTTTAACTCCACGGAGAGCATACAGTCCTGCGGCCATTTCGGCCCATTGAACTTATTATTAACTTATCGTACACATTGCCATCTCTGTACTACCATGTACTCATTTACACCTGAGTCAGGTGAAGCATTTGAGGGTTGAGTGCCTTGCCAAAGGACACAACATCTAAGCAACCTCCCAATATTGAGAGGGGAGAAACATGATACTTATAATCTGAAAATCCCGCACCAAGCGGGATTCCAGACCGCCCGGCAGGCAGCGACATTGACAAAGCTCCTCGCTCCAGCCATTGTGCCACATCGTAAAACTGCTCACTGTTGAAAAAACAGTAAATTGCTAGCAGGAACAAAAACGCCAGCAATTTACTGTTAAAACGACAGTGGAATGTAGGTACTGTAAGTTGTGCTACTCACAAAAAGGCAGATTATCGAGGAAGTAACAGTGCGCTGTATCTACGGTAAACTACTGTAAATAAGTGAGAGTCAGTTACTGTACCTTCATTAAAAATTAAATACAGTAAAATTACTGTAACGTAAACGTTAACTACCGTACTTAATTTCTCTACTATTAAAAAAAATGCCAACTGAACATGACATAAGCTATATGTTTTAGCAGTTTGTTCAAAACACTATGCTGAAAGCGCTCTTTTTGCAAGGTAGTCATGAGAATGAGTCACCAGAACAAATATTTGTGTTTAATACAGCACAATTCAAATAACAACTGCATTCCATATAAAGTTTATTTAATATTTAAAAAATCCCACATGCTATTCTATAAATCAATACTACATAATCATATTATCACTGAAAAAACGTCACAATATTAAGGGGGAAGAAGCATTATATTTCTCCGAAAATCCTGCACCAAGCGGGATTCGAAACCTCACGGCAGGCAGCGACGTTGACAAAGCTCCGAGTTCTATAACCATTGTGCCACGCCCCTCTCTATTGATTGCCTATTCTACGGATTTTTCCGTATAATATGGATTTTTTCATATTTTTTTTAATTCTCTGGGCAGATTTGTTTTATTAGGCCTATGTCGATTTTACGGATTTTTTGCAAATATATTGGTTTGTTTTCGAAGACCACATTTTCCCTTTCCGTGACGCCAGATCGATTGCTATCTTGTGTGTTAACTCCCCATATAAATGCTTTAATACTTAATGTAATCGCTCATTTGGCCGTGAGATGTACAGTGGACATAAGTTTATTCACCCCCACAAAATTTATGCACACACTGTCGAATAACTACTGAGCGGCCGGCTCGTACACTGTACAGACATGATTTTAAAGCCTTTAAGTTGTATCATATGTTATCCACATAATTAGGTTTTCCACATTCTCATAAAAAATGATGTATGTCCATTGTGATTATGGGTTGCAGTCGAAACATTGATAATGGGATCGAGTTCAAATTATGAGGCTCAAGCGTGATGTGATTTAAAATCATGCAATAGCAGAGCAGTTGAGCTGCAATGAAACAAACAGTACAAAATATTTGAGCGAGGTACAGAATTGAGAAAAGACGCCGACATGGTCGTTTGAAGCAGACGTCAGCTCGTTAAGACAGACGTCTGAAGATGCTATCAAGGTTGGGACGTTTGAAGACTACCTCGGAGTTGTCCTGTGACTGTACTCCAAATACGTACCAAAAAGACGTACGTATTTGTCATAAAAACTGTGAGCTAGGGCTAGACGGATCCAACATCTAAATAATTGAATACTGAGTGTATTGATATAGCAAGTGTAATAATTTATCCATTCATTGCAAAGAGATGGCTATTTGCCGAGCTTTACCTACATTTTGACGAATATAGCGAAAATGGGCTGTAGAAAAAAACTGATACCACAATTCTACTTCACGCCCACTCTTTTAATAACCAAGGAGATTGCTCTAACATAATTTACCACCAGATTTTGTCAGTATGATGGGTTGTACCAACTCCTTAATTTTTTTTTAATAAGGGTCCTACATGAACTAGCTCTTCTACTATAATGAAATATCTCCATTGCATTTAACATGATTAATGCTTGTACACATGGGTTTCGCATAAATGCGAATAATTCCTGGTGCAGTGGTTAAAGTTGCCTGCTGGGAAAGTTGGAGATCGCGGGTTCAAACCCCGCTCAGGCATTCAAGTTTCAAAGAAACAAAATGTTTCTTCTCCACTCACCCGTAAAGATATGGTACTTCGGAGAGCCTATGTGACCGAGAGGTAGCGTACTTGGTCTCAGACCGCCGGGGCTCGAATTTCGAATTATGTGTCTGGAGGGTAGTGTCATCTCACCATCCTCATGAGGTTATCTTTGCCCAGTTTAGCCTATATGTGCATAGAGTTAGCCTAAAACCCGATTCATTTCATTTGTGCTCAACGATATTATTGTTTATAATAGGTTTTAAAGTTTAATGTTGCTTATCATACCAAAGACTGCATTATTTTGTATATAATGTGTTGTTGCCTAACTGGGTCTAAAGACGATTACTTTTTCTAGAATAGGGCCTGCGTTCAACCAGAGAAGCGGACAGGCATAGATTATTATTGTTTTACTCCTTTCTTCTTTGTACATTAAACTGTTCCCCTAACGTGATGCATATCTTCCCAATTGTAGAGTTGTTTGGTATTTCATCTTACCATTATTATTAACATTAACTCTTAATGGGCTGCAATATTTTATACAAACCAAAAGACCAAGGAGGTTTTTACAATACGTCCATTACAAATACCCTACTCTTTCAGTGCGGGAATCGACTTTAGACGTCAGAATCTGACGTCTGTGGACGTCAGATACTGTCTTCTAAAATTGATTTCCTCACTACGTACAGTGATGTAAGGGTTAAAACAAGTAGGTTATCATTAAGACATGTATACTGCCTGCAAAGCAAGAATGAATTAACAGTTTACTGAAAAAAGCGATGGAGTAACTGCTTACTTAAAAAGTAAGCAGTTATTCCGTTTGTCTTTTCATTGCAGTGTAGTGTTCATTTAGTCTAGAAATGGAAAATATTTAAGTAATCTACACGTAGGCATTTCTGGTATTTCTAAAGATGTTCTAGCATCCTGTCTTTCAAATAGGCAATATGTAAGTTTTACCAATCAAAATCACAACTTACGACAGGGGCTCCCCAGGGATCAATTCTAGGTCCCCCTCTTTTCTAGCATACATTAAGGATTTTGTAAATACAAGAAACTTTTTGATTTTATCCTTTTTGCTGATGATATCAGTAAAATTGATGCAAAAAATATAAACATAATTAACAAAGAATTGGATAAATTATTGTTGTGGCTTGAGCTTAATAAACTATCAGTAAACATTTCAAAATCCAAATGTTTGTTTTCCCATCAGAGTAAGAAATCAATTATTTCTCCAACAATAACTATAAATTGTGTTGACATTGAAAAGGTTGATAATTTTAATTTTCTTGGTTTAATAATTAATAAGAATTTTAAAGGAATTCCCATGTCAACTATATTGCTAGTAAAATATCACGTTCTATCGGATTATTTTTTATATTTTATGAAATACTGCTTATTGACGTGAGGTGATCACCAAAAGAAGGTTTCTTTGCTGCAGAAAAAAGTTTTACGGATCATTACGTTTAGTAAATTTTTCGCTCACTCGGAACTTTTACTAAACCAACCCAACAGCGCTAAAAAAATTCAAAGACATGGTAAAGATTCAGCAAGTGAAATTTTATTATCGGTACCTTAATGCAAAGTTACCTTCTTATTTTCTAACATTGATATTCAATCAAAATACACATAACTACTACACCAGAAGCCAAGATCTATGTAACGATTTTCGTATAAAAAATTTGTAAAAAAAAATGTATTGCATATCGCATTGTAACTACTATTAACAGTTGACCTCATATTATAAAAGATACATATCTACACACAGTCTCTCTGGTTTATTGATCTATATGAAACGTTATTTTATTGATAATTATACGAATAGCTGTAATTTGGTCAATTGTTTTGTTTGCTCGTATGATTAGTTTTTCTTTTGTATTATGTACACAATATATATTCATTTTCTCTAATCTGCTCATGTACTTTTATTAAGTCATAATATTATTCTATTCTTAACATCAGTATTAGCACGAATGATATAAAATAGGCCTTTTCTATACATATAGATCTTTTTCAGGTGGCTTCTACGCTAGCGACCTAAAGTCTATGTGGAAGTCTCCTGATTATCTACAAATGCTTTTATTAATGTTGTTTCTTTATATGTTTGTGCTATCAACTTAAGTAGAAAATAGAATAAACTTGTCTGAGTCTGAGTCTGCCGCGTGCATCGGCCCGGGGAAGGGGGACGCGTGCTACCTGTATCCGTGTGCACAAGGAGAAGGCATCGCCTCTTATCAATATTGCCACGGGATTGTGAGTGTTTATACCCTTGTCTATAATGTACCAATTTTGGTAGAACTTTGAGTTCACTGATCAATTATTTAGACCAAGGCTGCCTGTTCAATTCAACAAATGAATAAGTATATCGTACGATACCATACCTTTAAAGTTAAAGTACAGACATTTATACTACAGAGTTTCATATTTTCTATTTCAGGACAACTTATAATTACAGTTATAATTCAATAATAATGAATTTTTCTCATCCATACATCGTTTTTCACAGTAACACATTGTCATGGGTTTTGATTATCTAGTCTACCATGTTCAGATCATAGTTATTTCGCACATTATTATGTCTCCCCTCTCACAGACATGTGGGGACATGTTGGTTTACCTTTGTCCGCTCCTCAGTCCGTGCTGTGAGTCTTCTATGCTGTGAGTCTGTCTCCCATTCATTTTTCTCCACCACTTTATATCGAGCAGGCAGTCAAACAGGAGACGTTGACCCAATGCTGGTCTAATGGTGGCTCACCGTCTACCACGCTGACCCAGCATTAGCCCAGTAATGGGTTACCGTGTAGTGTTTGGCGCCACGCTGAATGTGGGCCAGCGTCACAGACGGCGGGCCAACATTAACCCAGCTCTGGTTGAAAGCATCGTGCAGTATCGCCAGCATGCAGCTACCCGCAACATGTATTACTGACTAGGACTGAATGCATACTGGCCAGCACAGGCGACGCTGGCCCAATATTTAACAGACATTGGGTCGGTGTCGGCTTGTAATCGCCGCCAGCCATATTAAGCAAAACCAGACCAGCTGCTATCCCAAGCAAGTTAAACGCAGCCCAGCGAACACGAGGCGTTGAATCAGTGTTGGTTTGATTCTGGGTCAGCATCGCAGTTGGTGGTCCAGCATTGGGCTAGCATTGGGCCAATGTCGTGTTTCCTGGGAGTGTTGACAAGTGTTTCGCACCAAAACTCCGCTAAATACAGTCTATATTGTCCACAGGAACCATTTAATAACATTAATTACAAAAGCCATTGACACTACATCTATTAGCTATAAACCTTCATGGTTATGCTGCTGGAGGGGAAACATTTCCAGTTTTTTGTTCACAAAAAAACTAGACCCTTCTAGTCTTTTATGTGATTGATAACATCAGTTTTTAGTAACGTTAGAAACACCAATGAGCCTCGAAAAAGAATTACTGCTGAAATGTGTGGCAAACAAAAAAAAACAGAAAGGAAATAAATAAACACTCACGATGTATTTATCTATAATTTTTTCCAACTATTATTGTAACATCATACGTCAAATAGCATGGTATTATGGTTATCTATCCTGATGCATGTCCATGATATGCTTCAAGTATGGACGAGTAAAAATACAGTCTAGATTTCTAAAGATGCAATAAAAAATTGTATTAGGCCCTATATCAGGCTTTAATATGTTTTATTTACGGTTTGATGGATAGTATTATGCTTTCCATTATATCGATGTACTTAGTATGTAGATAAGTGGTTTTCATTCAACGTCAATCAAGTTATCCATCTCATGGAATGTATTATTTGTGTCTAGAGAACTTTGTTCCAGAGATATCCTTGGCAACAATATTGTACATATTGTATCTCTACTAGTTCTACTATTATGTGTGTCGGGAATAGATTGAGTCTTCAGGACAATTTTGCAGTTTATATGTGTAGCTGTTTTTCAGTAGCACTTCATTTTTCTGGTATCAGCTGTCTAAAATACTGCACACCTAATACAGTAGTACACCCCACGACCACCACGGCAACGACCCCCAGGACTATCAGTGCTATATTCAGTGCGCTATTGACATCATCACCTGTGGACAAAAAATATAGTTAGTTAGTCCTTTCAGCGCGGGGACCGTACTTATATTCAGAATATGACATCTGTAGACATCAAATTCTAACGTATACAGACGGTCCCCTCAGCTAAAGAATTAAAATATTTCTAACGGCCGTAGACCCATGACATAGGTTTTTAAATGAACTGGATAGAGCTTACTAATACATTTATGATGATTTGAAATTGAAAACAGCCCATTAGTCTCCATGGTTCATACAAACATAATTCAGCGCCTTAACCCTTTAACCGCTAAATTATTCAATCTGAATTTTCACCCACTTGAACTTGTGTCTCGCTGACGCGATCCACAACTTCAAGTGAGTGAAAATTATTCAGCTTTGACAAAATGGAGATTAACTGTTTTCAAATATTGCTGATTGATGTCACATTTTATCTTTAACATGTTCAATAGGTGGTACATAATGTGCTAATAAAAAATGAAAAACCGAATATATGCGGCACCGGCGGTTAAAGGGTTAAGGGTTACCCCACTACAGCTACATTTACGCGCTTTTCACTAACTCTTGCATACCATCACTCAGTCCATCATTCAATCACAGCAACTGTTTCGTTTCAATTTTTTTATTTCCTTTTTTTTCTTAAATCAGAACGGGGCCTCAACTCACCTAACCCATTTCAAAATATAATCGAGTTATTGGAATTTATAAATGTTCTTCAGATCCATGTAGCATATATTTACAATTTTAAAGTTTTAATATACGACCATAATCAATTTCATTCTCCGTCCAAATAGTCGGATCCATTTACATTTTTACAAAGATGTAATGTGGAGATGTCAATGTGAGCAGATAGCTCCCTGATATGGGAAAAATGTTCCAACGTGAACAGAGTTAAACTAGAATACTTGGTTCTCAACAGCAATCAACGCGAGGACATAATTTAGACAGATAAAGAGCGGATATTCAAAATATAAATTTATCCTCTGAGAAAATCTTTTCTGCTTACCGTAAATTAGGTGAGCCCATTTCCTAATTTGATTTTTTTAACGATCAGTGTTCAATGAGCTCAATTTTAGGCGACACCAATGTGATGGTTAGCTGCTAAACATCACATTGGTGTGGTCTGCAATTTACATAATTATATCTCCACTCACCCTTTCCATCCTCTTCTTGTGTGTTGGTTAGTGTGTTGGTTAGTGTGGATTTCACACTGGTTGTGGTTGCTGGTTTGGCAGTGGACGTGGTCGTTGGTTTTGTAGAGGTTGTGGTAGTAGATGTGGTGCTAGTGGGATCAGGTTTCTGAAAATGAATCATGAATTATTGTATGAGCAGTAATCAAATGACCGAATGAGAGATCAACCGACAGACTGACTGACCACACAGAATATTTTCAGTTTTCATCCTGCAATTTATCCTGTTCTGGTTTTAATGTTTGCTAATGGATACGCATATTAGTAGTCAAGTTCTTCTTAAACTTTGCCCAGTATTTATTAGTAGAATAATGTCGTCATCCACTAGTTTTTACATACTTTTCGTGGGCTGCAGGATGACATCATCTATTTTGTATCCTTCACCTTTAAATTAGCTAAACAAAATGACCAACAAAATGTGAATGAAAGGTCATTTTGCTATGTTTGTCGCACGAGAATGCGCAATTTATGGTTTGTTTCTGAGTGATTTGCGTATGAGAAATTGGATGGTATTTTGGAATAATATTTGATTTCTTTATAATATATTTGAGGACCAGAGATAAACCGTGACTGACGAGCAGGAGCCGATATTTCACTTTTAAATGAAAAAATAATGGCCTCCAAAATGCGAAAAACATTTTTTCTATGATTTGCAGCACATAAATGTACAATTCATTGTTTATCAATTCTGCATGATTCGGAGTTACAAAACTCATTGATATAAAGACTAATCTGTCAGCTTAGTTCAAATTCAATTCGAAATGTATTTATTGGCACGACAAACAAAGTTTAAACATCACAAGTATACGACAAAATACAACAACAGTTGGCATGTCAATAAGGACTGAACACCTACAGGTATTATGTCCCTTCAAAATACTTTAAATAATTCAATTGTTTCAGACAAAAATACAGAAAGCAATAATGCAAACAATTGAGAAAACTAACTAAGAGCTAACTAACTAAGAATCTAATATAATACTAAAACCATTAGCTAAAATAAAATACTTTTAAACTATGTTTATATGATGACAAACTAATATTCGTTTTCAATTTAGTGTAGGCCTATATGCAATTACATAACTTAGCTCCAGTAAATCTGGTAGTCTGTTGTGGTAATCTACTTATACAAACAGCTACATTGGTCTATTAGGAAGTGTCTATTTACCCCGTCACGGGGTGTGCAAGAAGACTAAAACCCTTATTTAAAGGGACTGGCCCAGGCTAAAAGCATAACAAAATCGGTGATTTTATTTTGGCCTCTCAATATCACCATATGATGTAAACATGTCCATAGACTAGAGCTGCAAAAGTTTTTTAATTTTTCTGCTGCGCATTCACCAGTTAGACTAGATATAGAGACGAAATTCCCGTATTTCTAATTTTTGACATGGTTGTCAATAATTACAAATCAGGAATTTCGTCTCTATATCTAGTCTAGCTGGTGAATGCGCAGCAGAAAAAATAAAAAAAACTTTTGCAGTTCTAGTCTATGGACATGTTTACATCATATGGTCATATTGAGGAGCCAAAAGAAAATCAACGATTCTTTGATGATTTTAGCCTGGGACAGTCCCTTTAACCCGACAATGACAACCAATCAAAATCGTTCTTTCAATGCCCTGCTGTCAATGTTTGTTTTTCGGCGCTCCTTCACGGAACTGAATAGCCTCATCAAGACCTTATCAAAGTGAACAGGTAAGTTATGCCGCGTAAAAATAAACTTGTACAAATGTAAATATATTCCTCACTCCTGACAACTATTATCGCTTGCAACATTTACAAAAGATATGAAAGCTGGATTACTACCAAATATATGTGAATTGGCAACTACACGTATTATCGTCCGCGGCCGCATTTGATTTATGCTAAATTCCCATACAAACAGTAGTCGCAACAGGTTTGATTACGACGCCCGCTGTGCATTTTACATTGCTTAGTATCTGAGATATTTACCCAAGGTTACTTTATTGTTGGTCCACCGTCTACGACACTGGGCCAACATTAAACCAACATTGGGTAAATCTATAGTCAACTTAATGACGGAATGTCGGCCGCAGGTCCAGGCGGGGGAGGGGGGGGAGGCCCCGTTTTTTTCGACACATTATTTTTAAAAGCCACCTAAATTGGCCTTAGCATACCAACAGAAAACTTGAGGGCCGGCACCAAGCCCCCCCCGCCCACACTTTTTTTCAAAATCTGAAGAACAACCTGGGCTAAATAACAATAAAAACGTTCTTATATAACCCTCATAAAAACAAGTGGGTCATAAAGCTATTTCATTCTTCGTCTTCAACCCACATAAAATCATCCGGAATAATATGTGGCCTACTTATTTAACCCACAACAAAGCATCCAGGCTAAATAACTATTTCCACATCAAACAACCCGGGCTAAATAACAATTCCAACCTTCTTATTTAACCCGCAATTAAGAATCCAGACTATATACATATTTCAACCTTCGTATTTAGCCCACAACAAAGCATCTGGGTTATAAACGCTTACAGCCTTCTTATTTAACCCACAGAAAAGCAGCTGGGTAATATAGAACTATCTCAACCTTCATGTTTCATCCACACAAAAATCACCGGGCTAGATAATTATCCCAACCTTCTTATTTAGCCCGCAGAAAATCACATACTGGGCTATTTAACTATTTGAACCTTCTATTCACCCCAAATAAAATGAAATAGGTTTTATATCTTTTCAACCGACATATTTGACCCACAGAAACATCCCGTGCTAAATAACAATACAAACCTTCTTATTATAACCCACATAAAACAAGTGGGTTATAGAGCTATTTCAATCTTCGTCTTCAACCCACATCAAATCAGTGAATAAATAAGTATGTCAACTTATGTACTTATTTAACACACAACAAAGCATACAGGCTAAATAACTATTTCCACACCAAACAACCCAGGCTAAATAACAATTCCAACCTTCTTATTTAACCCGCAATTAATAACCCAGATTATAGACCTATTTCAACCTTCGTATTTAGCCCACAACAAAGCATCTGGGTTATAAACATATACAACATTCCCATTTAACGCACAGAAAAGCAGCTGGGTAATATATACCTATCTCAACCTTAATAATTTATCCACACCAAATCCACCGGGTTAGATAACTATCCCAATCTTCTTATTTAGCCCACAGAAAATCACCTACTGGGCTATTTAACTATTTGAACCTTTTATTCACCCCAAATAAAAGCAAGTAGGTTTTAGGCCTATATTTTTTCAACCGGCATATTTAAAGGTACCCAGATTGAAAAAATAATATGTTCTATTTGTGTTACTCTACATATTAAAACTGTTTAAATTTGTTTTTTTTTAGTTTTAAACATATTCAATTTTTTTTTTATTTGAAATATTTCTATTTCTCGCTAAATGGGGATAACAGTTGTGTAAATGGGGCGTTTCTGTGATGAACGTCACAGATTTCGTCACATTACATTTATACCAGTTCACATGTACACCCCATTTTCAATAATAATTTGCTATCCTGAAATTTTTGTTCTCATGATAACCAGATAAAAACATTTCTCACAATGTTTTAAACGTTTACAACATTCCTATTTAACCCACCGAAAAGCAGCTGGGTAATATGTAACTATCTCAACCTTGATATTTTATCTACACCAAATCCACAGGGTTAGATAACTATCCTAACCTTCTTGTTTAGCCCACAGAAAATCACCTACTGGGCTATTTAACTATTTGAACCTTCTATTCACCCCAAGTAAAAGGAAATAGATTTTATATCCTTTCAACCGACATATTTAACCCACAGAAACATCCCGTGCTAAATAACAATACAAACCTTCTTATTATAACCAATATAAAACAAGTGGTTTATAGAGCTATTTCAATCTTCGTCTTTAACCCACATCAAATCACAGTGAATAAATAACTATGTCAACTTATGTACTTATTTAACACACAACAAAGTATACAGGCTAAATAACTATTTCCACACCAAACAACCCAGGCTGAATAACAATTCCAACCTTCTTATTTAACCCGCAATTAATAACCCAGATTATATATCTATTTTAACCTTCGTATTTAGCCCACAACAAAGAATCTGTGTTATAAACATTTACATCATTCCTATTTAACCTATCGAAAAGCAGCTGGGTAATATAGAACTATCTCAACCCTGATATTTTATCCACACCAAATCAACCGGGTTAGATAACTATCCCAACCTTCTTATTTAGCCTACAGAAAATCACCTACTGGGATATTTACCTATTTGAACCTTCTATTCACCCCGAATAAAAGCAAGTAGATTTAAGGCCCTAACTTTTCAACCCACATATTTAAAAGTACCCATATTGAAAAAATAATATGTTCTAATGACTATGTGTGTAACTCTACATATTAAAACTGTTCAACTTATTTTTTTTAGTTTTAAACATATTCAATTTTTTTTTTTTTTTTTGAAATATTTCTATTTCTCGCTAAATGGGGATAACAATTGTGTAAATGGGGCGTTTCTGTGATGAACGTCACAGATTTCGTCACATTATATTTATACCAGTTCACATGTACACCCCATTTTTAATAATAATTTGCTATCCTGAAATTTTTGTTCCCACGATAACCAGATAAAAACATTTCTCACAATGTTATAAACGTTTACAACATTCCCATTTAACCCACCGAAAAGCCGCTGGGTAATATGGAACTATCTCAGCCTTGATATTTTATCCACACCAAATCCACCGAGTTAGATAACTATCCCAAAATTCTTATTTAGCCCACAGAAAATCACCTACTGGGCTATTTAACTATTTGAACCTTCTATTCACCCCAAATAAAAGCAAGTAGGTTTTAGGCCTATTACTTTTCAACCGACATATTTAACCCACAAAAAACATCCCGGGCTAAATAACAATACAAACCTTCTTATATAACCCATATAAAACAAGTGGGGTATATAACTATTTAAATCTTCGTCTTCAACCCACATCAAATCACCGTGAATAAATAACTATGTCAACCTATGTCTTTATTTAACCCAGAACAAAGCATCCAGGCTGAATAACTATTTCCACATCAAACAACCCAGGCTAAATAAAAATTCTAACCTTCTTATTTAACCCGCAATTAATAACACAGACTTCATTGTATATACTTATTTCAACCTTTGTAGCTTCCAGGCTACAGAAAATCTATTTAACCAAAGCAAAAGCAAGTAGATTTTATAGCTTTTCAATCGACATTTTTATTTAGCCCACAGAAAACGACCCGGGCTAAATAACAATTCCACTCTTCTTTATGCCTACACATAATAAAGCATCCAGACATATTTTAACCTTATTTATCCCACTACAATGCACCTGGGTTTTATAATATTACAACCTTCTTATTTAACACACAGAAAAACAGCTGGGTTTCAGAAAGATTTTTCAATCTTCATATTTAAGCCACAACAAATACACCGGGCTAGATAACTATCCCAACCTTCTTATTTACCCACAGAAAATCACCTGGGCTATTAAACTATTTAAACCTTATTTAACCTACAGGAAAAACAGCTGGTTATAGAAAACATTTTTGTATTTAATCCACACCAAATCCATTGGGTTAAATAACTATTCCAACCTTTCTTATTTAAACCACAGAAAAGCAACAGGGTTATTTCAACATGTCTGAGCAAGTTAATCTACAGTATATCTGGTGCAAAATGCTCGCTATGAGCGCTAGAACATAAATCGTTGCTGCAACACAGTACACCTACGTAGCAGAATTGCGTTCTCGTAATGATTAAATTGTGCTATTGTGATATTTGTTTTTGTTATCTTTGTACAGGATAAAGGTACAGCGATACAATTTTTAGATCATTCTCCTGGAGACACGATTGCCCCGTGTACAGATGATACAGTAGTGTATGAGATAAATGTAGGTATGACTATCTACCTAATTTATGTGTTACCCAACAAATATGTGAGTTATTGTAGTTATTATATTGTAATTTTTTTCATCAACATATTAAATGCTAATTTCGATTAATCACCACGAATAGGACATATTAAAAAATAATTATGTTTCATTGATCCACTCATTATTTTATTTTCAGCGAGACGCCAGTGGTTTTAGAAGAATATATATGGACACTCTATATGAACACTCAAAGTCGCTGGCTATTTTTATTTTATCTGTATAAGAAACATAAACAAGGTCTACATTATTTTATGTGTGATATGATTTTCTTCATGTTTAAAAATTAATAAATGCAATTGCAACATTTGTAATTATTATTATCTCATCATTAACTTTATAATTGAATGTGTTCACATGGTCGCAGAGTGACACAAAAGTTATCCACAAAAGGATTACCTACTTCTTGTCTGTACATTATCAAATTCTCTAGTAGCTATACCAACTACCATAATATCGTTCCTGGACAATTGTAAACAAAGCTCTAAATTATAATACTTCCATTTGTATTAATTAAACAGAATAGTAGGCCTCCCCTGTGCCCCTGAGCCCTTGTTGAATGGAAAATAAGATGTGTTTTCGCTATGAGGCGAAAATGAATGCATCTCTGCCAAGTATTTTATTGGACAATCACTACAAATCATTGCGCTATGACCAAAACCTTTTCATTTTGTACTCAGGCAGGTAAGTGCCTATATACAAAGGTATGAGGAATATGGACTAGCGGTACTTGGGATTACGCGTTCACAATGTATTTTTGACTTTTTGGAAAAAAACAAATTCACCATACATTCTATAGTTCCTCAAATATTATTATAAATAAGTATAAACATAATGCTATTTTAAAACTTTTTGGTAAATCATAAATGGTACCTTGGATAAAGGGGATAATAACTTAATTTAAACAACCGATGATAATAGTGTTCACTTTGCCATAATCAGTCTTAATACAAGGACAAATTGAACAGATTGTTACTACTCCCAGAAACTAATAGTCGTCACAGACTGGAGGAGGATAAACCATGGGCCTGCTCATAAAACAGAAGGCGAATAGTATAAATTAATTCACAAATATGTATTTTTTTTTGCTTATAACTAAATGTAATAATGATAACAGTAATTTGAAACATGTATTGCAGTAATATCGTGCGCTCACTATGTGACCTCAGGAAAAAAGTCATCGCCATTGAGTGGTATAAAAAAAATATACTTTAGGACTAAAATCTGATTCAACCCATCAACATTACCTAGTTGAAAACAGGTCAGACGTTTCACTAACTGATTAAAAATATTTTTTTTGATGGCCCACATACCTTAGAATGTTGGCAAAATAAATATGAATTCATTAATGTCTAGATGGTTTAACACTTACAATGCTGAAATATTTGCGTATCAACCATGGAGACCAAAGAGTTGTTCCAATTGGAAATCATCACAAATAGCTTAGTTAGCTCTTTCTGCTTCATTTGAATATCTATGTTATGGGTCTATGGTCATTACAATTTGCTAATTACTTCAGTGCGGGGGTCGTTGAGAGGGTTGAGAATAATTTAGGGAAAATATCACGGTAAAATATAAGCTACGAGCGTCCCCACCATAGCGGTTTAGTGGCCAAAATTAGAAGACAGTATGGCAAAGCTAGTATGCTATAGACTAAACCAGCTGAGAAGTTTCGCTCACTTATCAATAATATTTACCTTGACGACCCAACCTTAGAACCATACTGCGCATGCGGGTGGTCCTACGACATGTGTTCAGTAAATAGTGACGACTCGCTTACTTTAATATTGGGTGGTCGGCGTTGCAGATGCTGAAAGGCCTACTGGTCGTGTTCGCTGGGAAGAGACGGATGGAGGGAATGATGTAGGTGAGTCGTTGTGATTCGCTGAGTAAACATTTAGGACGCCTAATACAAAGGCAGGCATGCGCAATAAGGTCAACTTCGACAGGAGTGGGTCTATCGCAACGTAAATATTTTGATTCAGTGAAGTATAACAACCCACCAACTTTAAATCATAACTGACATGTGAGTAGACTGAATAATAATCGGATAGGATAGATTATTTAATAGGCCTACACACATACTTGACCTAGCTTAGTATTGGTTAGTTTTGATAATATTATGTAATATCCACATAATTAAAACCTAATTATCATATTCCTGGTTATTATCAGAAGAGTTAACAGACATGTACATCGATCGAGAGATCATCCACAGTCACTCGTCATACGGACCCTCGGGCCCAATGCACAGGCCCACGTCTTAGTGCAGAAGCATTTAATATTTAATTCATAATAAACATATTCAGTGTGTAACAAGCCCCGTCTTCTCATCCCTGAGAGATGAGGTTTACCCAGTGTGCAGTGGGCCCCTCGTCCCAAACTGGGCCTAAAATATGAGGTTTACCCTGTGTGCAACCAGCTCCTCATCCATCCTAATTATCGTATCCCCGCGCATGCACTTATATTCGAAAATGCACTTAGTTTTCGAAAATAAGTGCATGCACTTATATTCGAACATAAAGATAAATTTTAAATTTATCCCAATTCGTTAAAATCGTAATTATTTGATTTATTCCAATCCAAAGTAAACTGAGCTAACGCAATAATCACTGGGACAGTTACTTTGAAGTTACCTTGCAGGAGTGACTCCAGGAATAGGTGCTGACACTACCTGAACTGTTATATCACACCTCATTTGTCCCCACTTTTCAGCTATCATACCCATACACTATCGATTTGACGCCTTGAACTGTTGGCGCATATCTGTATTATGGGGCAATTCTCTCCTAATATCTACCCGTTAATAAATAATAAAAAATAATATTGTAGTTTGTGTTGACGATCAACATTTTTTAAAAATTATTATGGGCATTAACTAGTAATAGTCTATAAGTCAATATAGTCATATTATTATTATTTTCACCTGAATTATATGTCTTGAGCTACACCGAGGTACGCGTAGTAATTTTCGAATATAAGTGCATGCACGTAGTATTCGAATATAAGTGCATGCGAACAAGAATATTTTTGGAGAAATGACATTCGAATTTCACTTATAAGTGCATGCACGTTTTTGCCCGGGGATACGGTAAGGATGAGGTTTAGCCAGTGTGGAATGGGCACCTCACCCCTTCTAATATATGAGGTCTACATAGTGTGCAGTCACCCCCTGAGAGATAAAGTTTACCTTCTGTGCAGTGGGCCCCTCATCCCTTCCGAGAGATAAGGTTTACAAGTCCTAGTGTGGAGTTGGCCCCTCATACCCCCTGAGTGTTGAGATTTACCTAGTGTGCATTGGCCCTTCATCCCCCCTGAGAGATGAGATTTACCTAGTGTGCAGTGCACGGGACCTCATCCCTGACTCTGCCTGAGAGATGAAGCTCATCCAATCTGCAACCAGCCCACCCTACATGTGAGTTGTTATCATAATTATTTGTGTGATATCCAGGTTTATCGATGCTTGTAATTACAATTTGGGCAAAGAATGAGTATGGTTTATCATTGAAATGGTAAAGTTGTTCAGTATTTCAAACTTCAACTAGGCATACCTAAACAAAATAAATATTGAATCATCCACTGTTTTTTTGTGATTGTCTGTGTGTGATACTGATAATTTATATGCTTGTATGCTATGCCTAAACGACACTTTTTAAAACATATAGCAAAACAATATGGAGGGTATATGGTATGTCAACTCCATAACAAAACGGGTCGATGTGTTTTGTCTGTTTATTTTATGCTATATTGTAACTCTTTATATTGTAACTCTTTAAAATGTAATTGAAAGTACTGCTGGATCTAGCAAATATACTAATTAAATTATGATTAGAAAAATAAACGTACGTGGTATCCTAGGACTGGTGTATTACCCAACACGATGTAGTGGGCATACCACTTACAAATTTACTTTATTTTCAGCCATGATCAGCGCCGTCAATTGGTTATTGCAAATATCTCGCTGCTGCTCTCAGGATAATCACCTTATTATTGCTCACAGTTATTACAGAAACCATACTTCCTTTGCTTTCGTACGACATTTCGTTTGGATCATTAGTTATACAACTTGATGTACATAGTGTACCGAATTGACGCCCATTTCATGCAGCATGAATCGATGCCATACTTTATCAGAATGTATACAAATATGACTTAATAGGCAGCCTTTTCATCTCTACTTGTGGACTTAAAATTGACCACGAGCCTTTCGTCCTATTGAAGGAATTATAGATTCAAAGCCTGATTGACTAAAATATGGTCTGTGACAGAAAACAACGACTCAATAAATTGGGACAATTTGGTATATGCAATTTGACTATTCACATTTTGGATCTAAATAAAAAAAAAAAAGTTTAATTTAATTCAACATAAATATACAGTCTTTGAAGTTTTACGACTTTGTGTTGGGATACTATGGTTTTACTATATCATCTGTTCTAGTTTCTTTCTACTGAAAATAGGTGGTAATGTAATAAAATGTTCTCTTATAGGATCACCTGTCTTGGTTTGAATATAAAGTTAGCTACTGTGTGCAAAAAATCTTAAATGCTAAGGATACACATGTCATATTTGAGTGGAGAATCACCTATGGTATATTATAATTATATACGTATAAGATAAATAGTTCATTCATGTAGTTTATTACAAGACGAATATGCTGTGTGATGAAACTTTATTGTGGTTGGCATCAACTTCGAAAATGTATAAGTCACTTGGTATATGCAATGCATTAATGTTTGTATTATTGCATAATTCACCAGTTTCAGTTATGAAAGTCATCAGATCATGTGACGATAACATCATAAATAATGATAACATTGGATATAATTTAAAATATTTTGTACAAAACGTATCTGATGAATAAAATGTATGATATCAACAAATAAATAAAAGGTAAGCACCCTTAACATAATCACTTAAGTTAACAACAATAATAATGCTGTGAGATCACTCTTCAAACCAACAGTCATAACATTCAAAGCGGATGTTTTTCTGAATTGTATTTTGCATATAGCTTACATGAAGCAATGGCACACAATCTTGGTGCATCCATCCGAGACAAACGTCACACGCTACCCACATCAATGGTGTTCCCTCCTCCTCCTCGGCAATTAAACAGTACTTGCAGCGAATAGTTTTTGTTGTTTTTCTCCCTTTACCAAGTTTCCCTCCCTTTCCCTTCCCTTTCTTGACAGCTTCCTCCTTTTTATCTTCCCTGGCTTTTTTCCTTAGTTGTTTTTCCGTTCCCTTGTCTTCTTTTTCTTTAAGGTCTCTCTTTTTTTTAGAAACAACTTCATTGCTGGTCAAAACTCGGTGTTCAGAAGAATGTCTGAACTGTTTGCGAGAGGCAATGGAAGGCGCAGAGACTGGTGTTGGAAATTCCTCGGACACGTCCTTGTGCCAAGAGCTCAGTATATCACCAGCTGAAGTATAAGCCTCAGGTATAGAAGTGGAAGCCTCTGGTATGGTCAGGGTGTTGGAAGCACCTAATACAACACCTAGGTCAACGACTGGAGCATGGTCACCACTAGGCCCAAGAGGTATTTCGATCTCTACACCTAAAGTGGGGAGCTCTGTTGACACCTGGGCAGCTGTCACCACATCTCCGGGGCATGCAACTTTGTACAATACCCAACTGAGAGGATGGTCACTTGATTGAAATGAGGATTGAAATGAGGAGCTCACATCACCATTATTATGAAATGGGCGACTGGGCGAAAATGCAGTAGAGGGTAGTGCAAGTGGGTTCCATGGGAGGATCCCACATGCACGAAACCCTGCAATAAGGTTAGATGCCGTTACCGCTTTAGTGTATGCCTGTTTCAGCAATGCCGGCCATGAATACTTTGTGACTAAATTCATAGGGGATTGACTCAAATATTCTGAAACGACCGTGTTGTAACTGGTCTGAAGGGACCAAATACTGTGCGATCTAGGGGATTTAAATAAGCCGTTGTATGTGCCGGCAAGCAGAGACATACAATTTTTTCCTCAAGAGCCATCTCTAGAAGACCAAGAGTCTCGTGCGAGTGGTGCCCATCTAATATGAGAAGTTGGGGGCGACTGGGGCCACACTCTGCGAGGAAGATCTTTTTGAACCATTCAATCCCCAGAATGTCTTCGGTCCAAGCATTCGCCTGAAATGTCCATTTTGCTCCAGTCGGCCCCTCGGTGACATTCACCCCAAGTAAGGTCCTTGACGTTTTCCCTTTCATTATGATAAGTGGGGATAACGCGCGCCCCGCAGCATTCCCACCAACAATGATAGTACTAGACTTACGAGAATTGCTGGTCCTCCCTGCAACTTGTTTGGCACCTTTTCTAGCTACAACGCGAACAGGATCATGTTCGAACGAAACATTGGTCTCGTCCATGTTCCACACATGGTGCGGCTTTCCTTCAAGCTCTAAATCATGGAGTAATTGTTGTAAATCAACGAAATAATTCCCAACTAGAGTGGGATTCATAGCTTTTAATCTTGTGGTCGGTGTTCTCTCAGGTTTTCTCAGTGCTATGGTTGGATTCCGTTTCTTGAAGTTACTAAACCACACTTTACCCGGCACTTGATTTCTGAAAGGTGTTGTCATATGCAGTTTTTTTACAACTCGTCCAACCTTTTGCAACAATTGGACTCGAGAGGTCCCAAAACCCTGATCCGCAGCTTCTACAACCTTTTCTGCTATCACATTCTCTATTGCCTCTGGTATAATCTGTGGACGGCCTGGTCTTATATCTCCCATTGATACTTCAGTAATTCTATTGCTGATGGTTGCCTGAGGCACTTTGTACAATTTTGCTGACTTCCTTTGGCTCATCTTTTTGGATTTTACTGCAGCTATGGCAGCATCAAGTACTTCAGGAGAATATCTTTGATATGTTTTTACTTTTCCACGTTTAGCCATTATCTGAAACAAAGTAAAAGTCATTTTATAGGTTTAGTGCTGGTACAATAAAATTAAATTGATTGGTTGAATTATATCAGGTTGAATTTTAATAAAATAATAATTTTAATTTTTATAAAATAATATGCTATTTTTTATCAACCCAGTGTTTCCGCCACAGGGGGAGGGAGTCCGGAGCACCCTCACTCAGCTCCTAAGGGGGGTATCCCTTGTTGGCGAATAAAATGGGAATATTTTCCCAATTTTTGTGTTATTTCAGATAAAAATAGGCTTTTTTAAGCACTAAAATTCGAAACTTTTTTTTCTCTAGAGGAAGAACACCAGCCCCCACCCCCACCCCTATTAGACCCCCCCCCACACAAAACATTCCTGACGGAAACTCTGAACCCTTTTATATTTCAAATAGTCCAATTAAATATTCTATGAAATCAAAGTATTAGTGGTCCACTGTAGACATTGATGGGACAAGAGTGTATACCCAGGATGTACAACACTACAAAGAAGCTAAATAAAATGAATACCACCTGATGAATTTGTAGGCATATGGTATATGAATTAAACACATATTGGCGTTGACAATGACGTTAAAATATCATTATTAGTACTTGAACAATCAAATAGAAGCATAAAAGGGATCGTACTTCAGATTACATGTATAAACAATTATTTGTAATTGTTAGTGTGAAGTAAAGATTGTAAATTATAATTGTGCTCATCTATTATTTGTCTATCATCTATAATAATAAGGTATCATTTATTCATTGTTTTGGGCAAAACGATAGATCGGGTTAAATATAAGATGCATAATATTAATAATTATAACTATGAGCATTTAACATACTGATGAAATAATTTAAACTTTTATTACATTCACGTAAAAAAAATTGTGACGGTAATAAAAAAAAACTAAAAGTGACGAAGTGACGGATCGAAGTTAGCAGACGACCTGTCAAGTGAGGGTGGGTAACTTCGATCACTCAAAATATAACGTTTTTTTATTAAATATACACAATTAGCAACAAATAAATGTTTTAATAGATTCTATAATATTTAGAAAATCTTCAAATCACATTTTATAATGATATATTCATGACTTACAATTTTTGAGGCCATTTTTCCGATGACTTTAGCACAGTGGTTTGAAGCTGTAGCACTCAAAATTGCCGCAGGGTCATGTCTCGCATGACCTCTGATATGCATATCTCACGAGAACATCGCGAGAGCGTCGCGAAAACTTATTTAAAAACTGTAAGATTACGTCAAATTGTTGTCAAAAAATGTTTTCTTTTATAAATAAAAGCAACAAACACATAAAAACAATTTTTATTGATAAATAAATTAACATTATAAACGAGCGGAACAACAATGATCGAAATTACCATCTGATCGAATTTACAAGCCTAAACATAAGGCTATAGACTAACCCTAAACATAAGGCTATAGTCTATAGACTCCATTATAGGCCTAGGCCCTAGACCTAGTCTATTAAAAAAATAGGGCCTATCTGTTATAGGGCCTAATATTGTCACTAAAAGTGTAGTTTAGGCCTAGGCTAATGTAGGCTAAATTTTAGGTTTCAAGATACAGATAGGCCTAAGGCCCTGATATTCACTCATAAAGGCTAACGTTAGACTATTCTAGGCCTCTATCTAGGCCTAGTATATCATGTATTATAGACTAGGACTAATATGTATAATAGGGCCCAGTCATATAGTCTAATCTATACTGTAGCCTGGTTAATAGTTATAGGGCAAAACTTAGGCCTACAACATTTGTTTTATATGCTCCTATGTAACGTTAGGCTTTTAAACCCTGGCCTAGGGCTAGAAAACCAACATTCAATAAAACTACGCTTCCTGTTGCCTGCTGCTACAACACGAAGGCCTACAAATAGGCCTAAAATGTGTTTGACCTTAATAGTCCTCACTGTGACTGACATCACAAAATTTGTAGCCCCCCTATACACCATTGCCCATTCTGATCAGGAAGAACACATTATTTTCAGGAAAAACACATTTTAGCATAGGGGCCTAGCCTAGTCTATTCTGATCAGGAAGAACACATTTTTCCAGGAAAATGTGTTTTTCCTGGAAAAAATGGAGAAACTAATTCTTAGTGTAATAAACATCTGTTTTTCTGAAAAAAGTCATTTTCGCCAAAATGTCGAATAATGTGTTTTTCCTGATCACGGCTGCAGTGTGCAACCAGCCTCTCATCCCTCCTAAGAGATAAGGTTTTTCCAGTGTGCCATAATAACACAATAATAAAACAATGATCTTTAAAACTTTGATTACTATCAAAGTATTTTGCTACTTTTCTCTCTAACTCCCATTTATCCACCTGGCTTTTCTAGCGTAGATAGCGCTAGGCCTAAGTTTCGTAAATATCTGCTTTTAAAATTCATCTGTCTAAAGAATATTTCAATTTGTAGCATTTGCTGGGTCTAGCTACAGAAGAAAATATATCATACATATGCCAGTGTAGCACCAGATGGTTAATATGGGAGCAAGTTCATACTCTAGCCACCAGAAGATTATTATATGAGACAACACTTGATACTCCAGCCTCATATTTGGCTTCTTAATATGGCCATAATATGTGAACATGTCCATAGACTAGTATTGCGTATGTTTTTTTAAATTTTGTGTTGCGCATTTACCAGTTAAGCGAGAAATAAATACGCAATTTAATTTCAGACATGCATGTTTAAATTAAGAAATACATAAATAACTGATAAACGGTGTTTTCCGCAACCTTGCTACGTTGCCACAGCAACCCAAAATTCAAAAGACTTCCGTAATTCTAGTCTATGGACATGTTCACATATGAAGGAAGTATATTAAGAAGCCAAAATAAAATTATTGATTTTTTGATGATTTTAGCCTGATTGTGTCGGCTTTAATACAGAAGACATGTAATACTCTAGGCAACAATAATAGTCTAGTCGCAGAAGAATTATAGTTGAGACACGTGATACCAGAAACCCCAGAGGATTATTACATGTGTTACTCTTGTCCGGAAAAGGATTAATAAATAAAACATATGATACTCTAGGTATGACAAGGTTAATATAGAAGAAATATGGTAATGTGGTCCACAGCGCAGTAATACACGAGACACACGTGATACTATCGACCCTCTGGATCTCAGAGGGTTAATACATGTCAAACTCTGGCTTATAGAGGGTTAAGAAATAACATCTATGAAGCTCTAGGCATGAGTAGGTTAAAAGATAAACATGATAAGACATAAGAAACGTAATACTCTAGAGGGATTATACTTGCGAAAATCAACAGAGGGTTAATAAATAAGACATGTGATACCCCAAACACCAAAAGGTGAATATAGAAGCAATTTGATAGTCTAGTCTACAGAGGGTTAATATTTGAGGCACGTGATACTATCTAATCTCTGGACCTCAGAGAGTTATTACACGCAATACTCCAGCCTATAGAGGGTTAATAAATAACATATGTGATAAACTAGGCATCAGTAGGTTAAAATAAGCTAAACATGATAGGGTAGTCCACATAGGGTGAATATATTAGAAACGTAATACTCGAGACCACAGAGGTTTAATATTTGAGATAGTCTAGTCAACAGAGGGTTGATAAATAAGAAATGTGATACTCCAGACATCAAAAGGTTAATATGGAAGAAATTTAATAATCTAGTCCACATAGGGTTAATATTAGAGAAACGTGGTACTATCTACTCTCTGGGCCTCAGAGGGTTAATACATGGCAAACTGTAGCCTATAGAAGGTTAATCAATAACATTTATGATCCTCTAGACATCAATAGGTTAAAATAAGATAAACATGATAGTGTAGTCCACAGAGGGTTAACACATTAGAAACGTGATACTCTAGACCAAAGACGGTTAATACGTGTGATACTCTAGTCCTCAGAGGCCTAATAAATAAGATATGTGAACCTCTAGGCATCAGAAGGTTATACGTAGAGAAAAATACGGTAGTCTAGTATACAGAGGGTTGAAACATGATACATGTCATACTCTAGACCACAGAGAGTTAATACATGTGATACTCTAGAATGGAGAGTGCTAATACATATATGTGATATTCTAGACATCAGAATGTTAATATAGGGAAAATCTGATAATCTCATCTCTTGGGGATGAGGGGCTCACTACACACTGTGTAAACTTCACCCTGAGAGAGTGAAAGGCTCGCTACACACTGGGTGAACCTCATCTTTCAGGCCCAGTTATGGATGAGGGGCTCACTGCACACTGCCAGCTAAATCTCATCTTCAGGATGGATGAGGGCTCGCTGCACACTGACTAAACCCTTATCTCTCAGAAGGGATGAGGGGCCCACTACACGCTAGGTACCCCTCATCCATTAGGAGGAATGAGATGCCCATTGCACACCGGCCAAACATCATCCTTGGGATGGATGAGGGGCTGGTTGCACACTGAGTAAACCTCATCTTTCAGGGCCAGTCAGGAATCAGGGGCCCACTGCACACTGGGTAAACCTCATCTCTCAGGCAGTGTTAGGGATGAGCGGCTCATTGCACACTGGGTAAACCTCATCTCTCATGAGGAATAAGGGGCTCACTGGACACTAGGTAAACTTTATCTATCAGGCAGAGTCAGGGATGAGGGGCTCACTGCACAATCGCTAAACCTCATCTCTCAGGAGGGATGAGAGGTCCACTGCACACTAGGTAAACCTAATCCCTTGGAAGGGATGAGGGGCCCACTGCACACTAGGTAAACCTCATCTCTCAGGAGGGATGAGGGGCTGGTTGCACACTGGGTAAACCTCATCTTTCAGGACAAGTTAGGGATGCAGGGCCCACTGCACACTGGGTTATTGGGTAAACCTTATCTTTGAGGCAGAGTCAGGGATGAGGGGCCCACTGCACATTTGGTAAATCTCATCTATCAGGCAGAGTCAGGGATGAGGGGCTCACTGCACAATTGATAAACATCATCTCTCAGGAGGGATGAGGGGCCCACTGTCCACTTGGTAAACCTCATTTCTTAGGAGGAATGAGGGGCCCACTACACACTTGGTAAACATCATCTTAGTATCAGGCAGAGTCAGGGATGAGAGGCACACTGCAAAATCGATAAACTTCATCTTTCAAGAGGGATGAGTGGTCCACTGCACACTTGGTGAACCTCATCTCTTAGTAGGGATGAGGGGCCCACTGCACACTAGGTAAACCTCACCTCTTAAGAGGAATTAGGGGCCCACTGCACACTGGGTAAACCTCATCTCTCAGGAGGGATTAGGGGACCACTGCACACTCAGCAAATCTCTCTCGCAAGAGGGATAAAGGGCCCACTGCACACTAGGTGAACCTCCTCTCTCAAGAGGGAGAAGGGGCCCACTGCACACTGGGTAAACCTCCTTTCTCAGGAGTGACGAAGGGCCCACCGCACACTAGGTAAACCTGCGCTCTCAGGAGGGAGGAGGGGCCTACTCCACACTGGGTAAACCTCCTCTCTCAAAAAGGACGAAGGGCCCACGGCACACTGGCAAACCTCCTCTCTCAAGAGGGATGAAGGGCCCACTGCACAGTAGGTATAAACCTCCTCTCTCAAGAGGGAGGGGGGCCCACTGCACACTGGGTAAACCTCCTCTCCCAAGAGGGATGAAGGGCCCATTGCACACTGGGTAAACCTTCTCTCACAAGATGGATGAAGGGCCCATTGCACACTAGGCAAACCGCCTTTCTCATGAGGGATGAAGGGCCCACTGCACAGTAGGTATAAACCTCCTCTCTCAAGAGGGAGGAGGGGCTCACTGCACACTGGGTAAACCTCCTCTCTCAGGAGGGATGAGGGGCCCGCTGCACACTGGGTAAACCTCCTCTCTCAAGAGGGAGGAGCGGCCCACTGCACACCGGGTAAACCTCCTCTCTCAAGAGGGATGAAGGGCCCATTGCACACTGGGTAAACCTCCTCTCTCAGGAGGGATGACGGGCCCACTGCACACTGGGCAAACCTCCTCTCTCAAGAGGGATGAAGGGCCCACTGCACACTGGGTAAACCTCCTCTCTCAAGAGGGTTGAAGGGCCCACTGCACACTAGGTAAACCTCCTCTCTCAGTAGGGATGAGGGGCTCACTGCGCACTGGGTAAACCTCCTCTCTCAGGCGGGGCTCGCTACACACTGTATGTTTATTTCGAATTAAATATCAAATGCTCCCTACACTAAGATGTGGACCTGTGCTTTAGCCCCTCGGACCGCATGACGAGTAACTGTGGATGATCTCATGATCGATGTACATGCCTGTCGGCCTCGGAGTGCCAGATGGAACATACTCCACTAATCGATGTAGGCCTCGCTGCTTTTGAAAATTAGAAATGCGAACATATTTATTGTGCTGATCGAATGGACCCAAGGTAATGTTTCTTTTGACAACCAATAAGAAACCTCGTTACATCATTCACGGGGTGCCCAAGGACACTTTAATTATCTTGCATACACCGCAGCGGGCTGTATAACTGAAGAGCATTTAACTGTTATTTGCCCCGTCACGGGTTATCCGACACACTTTTCTTGCCTTGTGTGCCCCGTGACGGGGAAAATAGACCCGGCCATTTTCAATAAGGTTGTCATTTGCGTAACACTGACGTAGTCCAGGGCATTTTTGTCAAAATATAGTCGAACCTTGAACTACGATAAGGCGACAGATTTTTGCACCAAGTTGTAGTATAAGATCTCCAGTATCACAAAAAAAATCTTAAGCTCAACTTTATTTTGGGGCCACGCCCCTTTTTGACAACAATATTGCAATATCAGAGAAGCGTCCACCGTTGTACGTAATCGATTGATTTAAATGAACTTGGGGTCTATTTCAATAGTGTTTTATCCCGTGAATCGTATACAAATATTTATATGACCTTACTTATAGGACAAAATCAAGGTCAAACACAAAAAAGTACGCTTTTTTAAGGTTTCAGCTTTCTATTTGTAAACAACAGACGTTACTAATAATTATTTAAAATATCGCATGTCCATTTATTAAACTAGATGCGTTTTTAATGATCTAATTAACATAAATTCAAAATGGGCACCACTGACAATGAGCACAATAAAACAAATAGGCCTATATCACCTCTTCCTCAATTGACCTTTTGAGCTTTTTTTGTTTTGATACATAGATAACAAATTCTGCGAAACCGATAACGGTATAGGTCTACCGTACTTAAAATGTTCTAGAACAAGTAAACCGCGATATTTCATCATTAAAGCCCACATGCAGAGACCCATTACAATACGATAATTTCAGAAAATAATTCAATTTATGTCCACAAGCACTGCGTGGCATCCATATATACGTCATATCATATAATTATGCTCAAGTGTTCAGACAGACAGTAAAGACTTTAAAAGAAGTTTGTCATGAGAAAAAATAGCTCAAGTTTGGCCGAAATTCTCAGCTATTTATAATAAACTTTAAATTCATAAACCTAGCTTGGCTAGGTAAAGTTAGTAGGCCTATTACTCTGTATTTAGTTTAATTAGCCAAACATAAGTGTTGACATAATGCCAGAATCATGGTTCAAAATACATATTTATAAATAGTTTATGACAAATACCTATATAATATTATGTACATTAATTAGTTCAAACAAATGGCCTATATAAGGTATGGATAGTAAGGACAGTTTGTAAAAATATAATACATCAATATAATATAAAATATATTCGTAGAATTGGTTTCAATATATGAATAGCTACAACATCACCTCTTAAAAAATCCTTCAAATAACATTCAAACAAACAAACAAACAAACAAACAAACAAACAAACAAACAAACAAACAAACAAACAGACAAGCAAACACTAATTTAGTACTGATAACTTATAATTACATATAAAAAAATTTTAGTGGTTCGATGATAAGTGTACCGATTCATAATTACCCTATTGATATACACTTGTGAGGCGTGGATATTTGTTTTACTTTATATCGATTCCAGCACGTCAAATGATTATTTTTGAATGATTTGCGCTTTATTTCTTAAGCCCCAGTAATTTAATTTGTCCAGCAGAATTAGCTTTTGTGTCCACAACATTTCCATTGGTATGTTATAGACTATTTAATATGTGTAGATTTTTCATCAGCTGTGCATAGGATGAATGTGACTTTCTGTCTTTCTTTTATTGGCGATATCATGTCACGAGGACGTCGTGACTATTCCCTACGTTTCCCTACGTTACAAATTTTTATTATAATTATTATCATTTTCACGATCCTAGCACGTTATTAACGGAAAATAATACAATGATAATTCTTTAAACAATAAATATTCTATTTTAGGATGTTGACTGTGATCATCAGCAGAATAAGGGTTAATTACTTGCTGATAACGTGTGCCGCGAGTTTACAACTCGTCCAACGTTTTGCAACAATTGGACTCGAGAGGTCCCAAAACCCTGATCCGCAGCTTCTACAACCTTTTCTGCTATCACATTCTCTATTGCCTCTGGTATAATCTGTGGACGGCCTGGTCTTATATCTCCCATTGATACTTCAGTAATTCTATTGCTGATGGTTGCCTGAGGCACTTTGTACAATTTTGCTGCCTTCCTTTGGCTCATCTTTTTGGATTTTACTGCAGCTATGGCAGCATCAAGTACTTCAGGAGAATATCTTTGATATGTTTTTACTTTTCCACGTTTAGCCATTATCTGAAACAAAGTAAAAGTCATTTTATAGGTTTAGTGCTGGTACAATAAAATTAAATTGATTGGTTGAATTATATCAGGTTGAATTTTAATAAAATAATAATTTTAATTTTTATAAAATAATATGCTATTTTTTATCAACCCCAGTGTTTCCGCCACAGGGGGAGGGAGTCCGGAGCACCCTCACTCAGCTCCTAAGGGGGGTATCCCTTGTTGGCGAATAAAATGGGAATATTTTCCCAATTTTTGTGTTATTTCAGATAAAAATAGGCTGTTTTAAGCACTTCCTTCTCTAGAGGAAGAACACCAGCCCCCACCCCCACCCCTATTAGACCCCCCCCCCCACTCAAAACATTCCTGACGGAAACTCTGAACCCTTTTATATTTCAAATAGTCCAATTAAATATTCTATGAAATCAAAGTATTAGTGGTCCACTGTAGACATTGATGGGACAAGAGTGTATACCCAGGATGTACAACACTACAAAGAGCTAAATAAAATGAATACCACCTGATGAATTTGTAGGCATATGGTATATGAATTAAACACATATTGGCGTTGACAATGACGTTAAAATATCATTATTAGTACTTGAACAATAAAATAGAAGCATAAAAGGGATCGTACTTCAGATTACATGTATAAACAATTATTTGTAATTGTTAGTGTGAAGTAAAGATTGTAAATTATAATTGTGCTCATCTATTATTAGTCTATCATCTATAATAATAAGGTATCATTTATTCATTGTTTTGGGCAAAACGATAGATCGGGTTAAATATAAGATGCATAATATTAATAATTATAACTATGAGCATTTAACATACTGATGAAATAATTTAAACTTTTATTACATTCACGTAAAAAAAATTGTGACGGTAATAAAAAAAAACTAAAAGTGACGAAGTGACCGATCGAAGTTAGCAGACGACCTGTCAAGTGAGGGTGGGTGACTTCGATCACTCAAAATATAACGTTTTTTTTTATTAAATATACACATTTAGCAACAAATAAATGTTTTAATAGATTCTATAATATTTAGAAAATCTTCAAATCACATTTTATAATGATATATTCATGACTTACAATTTTTGGGGCCATTTTTCCGATGACTGTAGCACAGTGGTTTGTAGTCCAAGCTGGGGACTCTTGCGCTATGCTAGTTGTTTAATTTTACTGGGAGAAAACTATAACTAAATTAAACCTGTGTGTTTACAGTCAGCAAACACTGTTATGTTGAAAGCTCCCCCCCCCCACCCCCAAGGCATGTACATCGGTCAAAAGAGATTATCCACAGTTACTCGTCCAGCGGCCCCTCAGGGACAATGCACAGGCCGACGTTTTAAGAGTAGGGAGCATTTAACATTAAATTCAAAATAAACATATAATATTCAATGTGTAGCAGTGTGCTTTAGTTCTGCACACTGGGAAACATCATCTTTCAGGCCCAGTTAGGGAAGAGGGGCATTTATTTATTGTTTGAGCTTGAAAAAATGGCGGCCATCTTGGATTTTATCCACAATGCAATGTTTATTTTTTTTTGCGATACCAATATGTCAGGCATAACTGAAAACCCTATGGTGGACACCAAAATCATGAATTTGCTTCCATTCTGTCAAAAATGACATTAATTTATTGTTCAAACTTGGAAAAATGGTAGCCATCTTGGATTCTACCCACAGTGCAATGTCTCATTTTTTTGTCGACACCAATATGTCGGGCATAACTGGAAAGCCTATGGTAGGTACCAAAATCAGGAATATGCTCCCATTCTGTCAAAAATGATATTAATTTATTGTTTGACCTTGGAAAAATGCCGGCCATCTTGGATTTTATCTACAATGCAATGTCTAATGTACTTTTTGGCCTCACCACTACAGTGTATGTCAGGCATCACTGAAAATTCTATGGTAGACACCAGAATCATAAATTTATTGTTTGACCTTGAAATAATTGTGGCCATCTTTTATTTTACCCACAATGCAATGTCTAATGTACTTCTTGGCCTCACCACTATGCCTTGCATAGCTGTAAAATCCTATGGTGGACACCAAAATCATAAATCTGCTTCAATTCTGTCAAAATGGCATTAATTTATTGTTTGACCTTGAAAAAAGTGGCGGCCATCTTGCATCTTAGCCACAATGTATTGTCTTATGTAGTTTTTGGTCATACCAACCTGAAAAAAACCTAATGGTAGACACCAAAATCATGAATCTGCTTCCATAAATGTCAAGAATGGCATTGATTTATTGTTTGACCTTGGAAAAAAATGGCGGCCATTTTGCATTTTACCCACAAAGTATTGTCTTATGTAGTTTTTGGTCATACCAACCTGAAAACCCTAATGGTAGACACCAAAATCATGAATCTGCTTCAATGATGTCAAAAGTGGCAGTTTATTGTTTGACCTTGGGAAATGCTGGCCATCTTGAATTTCCTCATTTTCTCCAACCTCATTGGTGAAAATACCACATCACTCTGGATATGAATATATAGACTACATACAAAGGAGCAATAATCAAAACTAAAAATACTACATCAGCAAAAAAAGGTTCAGCCTAAAACCCCACTTTGGCTGTTTTTTTAAGTGACATTCTTACATTTAATAAACACTAAAAGTAGTGACTACAGTCTAATTTTGGCAATCTTGTGTACGGCTCCAGACTAGGACTACACTGCCCTGGCTCACAGTCATACATAAATCAGTCATATCCAACACAGAAATGTTGGCACTTGGTTGGTGTAGGCTACGCCTGGTGAAAAAGTCTACATTAATTCATTATGTTAATACCAGACATGGATTCGCATTTTATATTAGTGTGAACTGTCAACAAATGTCCGTTTAAATCTGTTCCAGTCATGAATGTTTTCATGGTTTATTTAAAAATATGACGTCGAATTCACATTAAAAGTGGTTTATTATGTTCATTTTGATAGAATAATTCACATATTGAGAAAACGTTGACATAGGTTGGTTATTATTCTCTACAAACGCCAATGTAGCGTTTTGACCGGGATGGCTCCTGATCCCCGTCGCGAAGCAAAGTGGATCAGCCTGATCTAAGTGGTTTGAAGCTGTAGCACTCAAAATTGCCGCCGGGTCATGTCTCGCATGACCTCTGATATGCATATCTCACGAGAACATCGCGAGAGCGTCGCGAAAACTTATTTAAAAACTAAGATTACGTCAAATTGTTGTCAAAAAATGTTTTCTTTTATAAATAAAAGCAACAAACACATAAAAATATTTTTTATTGATAAATAAATTAACATTATAAACGAGCGGAACAACAATGATCGAAATTACCATCTGATCGAATTTACAAGCTAGTATAAGGCTATAGTATAGACTAACCCTAAACATAAGGCTATAGTCTATAGACTCCATTATAGGCCTAGGCCCTGGACCTAGTCTATTAAAAAAAATAGGGCCTATCTGTTATAGGGCCTAATATTGTCACTAAAAGTGTAGTTTAGGCCTAGGCTAATGTAGGCTAAATTTTAGGTTTCAAGATACAGATAGGCCTAAGGCCCTGATATTCACTCATAAAGGCTAACGTTAGACTATTCTAGGCCTCTATCTAGGCCTAGTATATCATGTATTATAGACTAGGACTAATATGTATAATAGGGCCCAGTCATATAGTCTAATCTATACTGTAGCCTGAAAACCAACATTCAATAAAACTACGCTTCCTGTTGCCTGCTGCTACAACACGAAGGCCTACAAATAGGCCTAAAATGTGTTTGACCTTAACCTCTTCAGTCCGGGAACCCGAAATTTCGGGTTTTATTTCCGCCGTTCTAGGGATCACGTGACAGCATTGCAACGGTGATCATGTGACCGAACATAAACAAGTAAACCGCGAAGATGATTTGAAATTTTGTTTATTCACATGATGTCGCGAAAAGCCTTTAAAATCAGAGGTATAGATGATTTTGAGCGTGCGTTAGAAGCCATTGCGTACAGTTCCGGCAAAGAAGATGATACTTCTGATGAAAGTTCTGACAGTGACACTGACAGTCATTATTCCGGCGATGCCGATGACGTTGATCTGGATGTTTACCCGGGACCGGCAGTGCCAGTGGATGACTTTAATGGCAGTGAAAGTGATCAAGATGATGCCAATGAAGGACCAGGTAAATAAAATAGTTAACTGAGATAATATTTTTGTAGTTTTTTTCATAAAAAAGTTCATCTGTGTAACACAAATAAATCGCATGTGAGGTGAGCGATAATATGTATGACAGTCACTCATTCACAGTCTGAAACCAGTCTACTGTCATCAATGTCACTCATTGTCAGTGGGGGGACTAGCCAAGTAACGTTAGTATAGTTAGCACATCGCAGAAAACACCTAAAAAAAAAAAAAAAAAAATTGGCAATATCGAAAATAAATTAGATCTAGACCTAGGTATAGTCTAGATAGGCCTACTCTAAAAAAAAGCGTTGATAATGATATGTTATTGAAAATTTATAAAAAGTGTGAGAAGTGGCCGGAGGCTATGCCCAAATTTATGATTGTTGCGTACAATTCCGGCGAAGAGGAGAGTTCTGACAGTGACGTCAATATTCCGGTGATGCCGATGACGTCGATCAAGGTCTGGATGTTTACCCGGCATTGCCAGTGGGTGACTTCAAAGTTCAATGACAGTGAAAATGATAAAAATAATGCCAACAAAAGGATCAGGTAAATAACATAGTTAACTGTGATAATATTTTTGTAGTTTTTTCACAAAAAAAGTTCATCTGTGTACCACAAATAAATCACATGTAAGGTGAGCGATAATATGTATGACAGTCAATCATTCACTGTCTGAACCAGTCTACTGTCTATGTCGTTTGTCAATCATCAATGTCAGTGGGGGGACTAGCCAAGTAACGTTAGTCTAGTTAGCACATCACAGACACCACCTAGGCCTAGGGCCTAGACCTACACTAAATCAGTGTAAAAATGAAAGGTAATTTACTAAAACTGGCAATATCAAAATAAATTAGATCTAGTCTACTCTAACAAAAACGCATTGATAATGATATATTATTGGAAAATTTATAAAAAGTGTAATCAGTGGCCGGAGGCTATGCCCAAATGATTGTTACACGCCTGTATGATATCAGGATATTTCATCCGTCAATGTATTGCTGACAATTTCTTGGAATTGTTTTGGTCTTTGACTAGTCAGTCCCGCATCGCTATATTATCAGAAAATTTATAAAAAAGTGTAAGAAGTGGCCGGAGGCTATGCCCAAATTTATGATTATTATGCGCCTATATATGATATGTACAATATTTCCTCCTTCAATGGTTTGCTGACAATTTCTTGAGTTGTTTTGGTCTTTGCCTATAGTCAGCCCCGCATCGATATATATTATCAAAAAATTTATAAAAAGTGTACGAAGTGGCCGGAGGCTATGCCCAAATTATGATTGTTTTGCACCTGTATAATATGTAGGATATCTCCGTCAATGTATTGCTGACAATTTCTTGGAATTGTTTTGGACTTTGCCTATAGTCAGCCTCGCATTGATATATTATCGAAAATTTTATAAAAAGTGTAAGGAGTGGCCGGAGGCTATGCCCAAATTTAGGATTGTTATGCGCCTATATATGATATATATGTATGATATTTCCTCCGTCAACTCAATGTATTGCTGGCAATTTCTTGGAACTGTTTCAAACTTCGACTATACTGATATATTATCAGAAAATTTATAAAAAGTGGCCGGAGGCTATGTCCAAATTTATGATATTCATGTGCCTATATGTTATGCAGGATATTTCCTCCGTCAATGTATTGCTTATAATGTTTTGAATTGTTTTGGACTTTTGACTAGTGGCCTCGCATTTAAATATTTTATTGGAAAATTTATAAAGAGCTTAAGAAGTGGCCAGATGTTATGCTCAAATTTATGATTGTTATGTGCCTATATTAGGGATCGATACTAACATTGGCCCGAGGGGAGTATAAATCACTAAGGGCCAGTAAATCACCTGAAATACTGGCCCTGGGGGTCAACGAAAAAAAATCCACTCCCCTTGTAGTCTTTCCCAATGACGTCAAACCGATATGTTCTGTAAACACAGGGGCTGTATTCTTGTACAAGTTACTCTATATGCTAGGCTTCTGATTGGTTGAGATGGCCATCTCGGACAATCAGAAGTCTATGATATATTGTAACTTGTACAAGAATACATGCAGACCCTGCTAGGTTTGTCAGTTTTTCTTATAACAAAGTAAATAATCTGTCATTTATCACCTACTCTCTGGTTGTTTTTTCTTTGTCTGGTCGAAGTTTCAAGTTTACGGGACCTACTGCCCGATTTTTTGACAATATATCTTTACTTCTGCTAAATCCCATCATCTCTGATAAATGGGACCATGCCCGTTTTGAATTTTAGATGAAGCACTTTATACACAACAATAAGAAACAAGAATTATTTCATTTGAATATCATGCAGATTACATGTACATTGGCTTATAATTATTTCTCCACTCATGGATACATAATGTTTTTGCTGTCGTCATGCGTCACCATCGTTGAAGAAGTAAAATTTTTACTAAAATTTTAAATAGGTGGTCTAGACTTCTAAACATTTTGAAGGCATTTTTTTAAGGGTTGGGAGGGCAATATTAAAAATATTTTTCATCTAATAGTATTAGATTAGACTCTCTAGCTTTTAAAAATGTCTTTTTTGAGAAGTCGGGGAGGGGGGGGGGGCTTGAATGTAGTTATTTTCTTATTTAATCTAATTGTTTACTTATAATTTATCTTTTAGACTCTAGCTTGATTTATAAGTTTATAACATTAATACGGTCCAGAACATATATCAGTGAATATTGTATTGCAATGTCAATGATTTTTTTTCTGTTTTTAGGTACTGTGGAGCAAAGCAGTGCAAGTGTTCAGCCAGGTGCTCGAGCAGTCCATGTCCAACAATTTTACAGAGACTGTGGCCCTGTTGTAGGAGGACACCTTCAAACTCGAGCTTCTTCGTCAGATGATGAGGTTCATTTTAACTTTGCCAGAGGCCGTGCTCGTCAGGGTCGTGAAGTAGATAGGCCTCGAATGCATGGACGTGCTCGTGGTAATGGAAGATGTGTGCAAGGACGAGGTCAGCGACCTGAAGATGACATGGTAGACTCCTCAGAAGACTCTTCCACAGCATCTTCTGAAGATTCTGATTGGAAAAAAGAGGATATTGCAAGGTCCATTCCACCGTTTGGAGGAACGCAGGGTCCCAGGGTCCGCATGTCACCTGAACATACTGCCAAAGATTTTTTTGAACTATTTTTTGACTCTACGATCATGGACATGTTGGTAAAGCAAACCAATTTAAATGCGGAAAGGAAGAGAGCTGGTGGACAGCATAGAGGTAAATGGCATGACGTCACTGTGATGGAACTAAAGGCATTTATTGGCCTCAGTTTCATTACTGGTATTTTGAGACTACCGACACTGAGCATGTACTGGCAAAAACACCAATCCTTAATAGATGTGCCTGCATTTAATGAGGTTATGCCCAGAGACCGTTTTTTTCAAATAAATAGGTATTTGCATGTGTGTGATGAGGAAGAGAAAGACCCTAATGACAAACTGTACAAGATCAGGCCCCTATTGAAACTTATCAATGAGAATTATGCAGCTAAATATGATATGGGGAAAGAGATCTCCATAAACGAATCTTTGATTCCATATAAGGGCCGGCTCTCTTTTCGACAATTCATACCATCAAAACGGGCGAGGTTTGGTATCAAAACCTGGGTCAAAGCAGATGCCAGTAATGGATATGTTTCACAATTTGTAGTATATACAGGCCGCGATGCTTCTGCTGACACTAAAATTCCCTTGGCTACCAGAGTAGTTCAGAAATTGATGGAGCCAAACCTACATATGAATCACCATCTCTATGTAGATAATTTCTACTCTTCACCAGATCTTTTTTTGTGGTTGAATGACCGTGGGGTCCAAGCCTGTGGGACTGTTCGAAAAAATCGATTAGGTTTTCCTCATGAGCTATACTTTGGTCTTGGTCGCCATCAACGCGGATCATCAAATTTCTTGACTAAGCCACCATTATTAGCGCAAAGTTGGTATGACAGCAAGGAAGTATATTTTCTCAGCACTATTCATGAAGGGAAGTATCCAGCAACTGTACCAGCTGATCAACAATCAGTCATCAGAAAAGGACCAAATGGGCCAATGAATGTTGTTTGTCCGCCACTTCTACATGACTATAACAAATACATGGGTGGTGTTGATCTGGTCGACAACGTGCTGAAGCACTACAGCTGCTGGCGCAAAACTAGACGTTGGTATCGTCGAATTCTTTTCTACATTGTGGAGGTCTCTGCAAATAATGCATATGTGCTTGAAAATTTTGTAAGTCCACACATAGTGCAAGGGAAGGAGAAACGTGGGATCTTGCAATTCAGATTGGACTTAGCTCAACAGCTGATTGCTCCCTTTCAACAGGTCAACATTCCTCGTAGTGTTGGGCGACCAAGAGTTGCAGAAGAAGAGAGGCTCATAAATACTGGGGCCCACCATCCAGCATTGACTCCTGGAGCAGCAAACAACAAAAACTGTCAGGTATGCTCCCATCGTGTTAGAGAAGAGCTCAGAATTCAATACCCCCATCTGAAGGCAAGTGAGAGACCTCGACAACACATACGGAGGTCAAATGTATGGTGCACAAAGTGTAAAGTTCATCTGTGTCTTGGCAACTGGGACTCTAAGACTGACAGACCTGAACCTGGAAACTGTTGGTACTTATGGCATCATATTGTGGAATATTGGAAATGAAATATCTATAATACTTAAAAACATTTTCTAATTTTAAGATGCAGAAAATGAATGTAATAACAAAACAATAATAATTATTATTTAACGTATTATGTAAAATGACAACATTTTTGGTCTGATGGGAACCTTAAGAAAGTTATTTTGTAGTCTTAAGGCTAAATAGTTTGTCTCAGACATCCGGAATGTTCTAATTTTATGCCCTGACTTGTACAATACATCTCACAACTGGTACATAAGTGTACTTCCTGGTTTTAGGATAGCAACCAATATGATGTCGAGTGAACACCTATTCTGTTGTAATTTGCATGCAAATTTTAGCAAAAATTTCAATTTATTTGTACCTTACTAATTAGACATCAAGTTGTGTTTTGTGTAATTTGTAAGATTTACAATGGCTCTCCCGAGTGTGAAATTTGCATGTTTCTGCTGTATTGTTGACCATTTTAATTAATTACGTATTTAATGGAAGTTAGCGAAGTTAGACCCATCTACTACTATATAAGTTTTTGATTTAAAAAACTGATCATAGATCATCCATGACTACCTTTGTATGCATTAATTTTCTGCTGTACATTCCTTTTTTTCATCAACAGATAAATTGGAGCTTGAGAGATCACTGATTTCTTGTGGATTTAGCTGTTTCGAGTAACCAAAATTATATAATAAATGCATGGGACATTCACCTTCTATGCTCCACATAAATGTCAATATAGCTTCCAATTATGTTACAGTTTGCAATAAATTTTAGGAAAAATAACAATACCCATATAGATTACTTATTTGACCTCAAGTGATATATTAAATATATTTTGGGCTTTACTATTGCTCTCAAAGTGTGGAATTTTCATGGTTTTTGCTGTATTGCCGGCCATTCTGAATAATTTTATGCAAATTAGCATCCTAAAATGTTTTGAAATATAATCATATTATAAAATGTCATATCTTCAGTTTATTCGTTCTTATAAACAGATAAATTGAAGCTGTAGAGATCACTGATTTCTTGTAGATTTTGCTGTGTCCGGCAACCAACATTATATGCTAAATGTATGGGATATTGACTTTCTATGCTCCACATAAATGTCAATATCTCTTCTAATAATGTAACAATTTGGTTGAAATTTTAGGAAAAGTCACAATGCCTATGTATATTACTAATTTGGACTTGAGCTATTTATTATCTAACTTGTGAGATTAACTATGGCTGTCCAAGTGTTAAATTTTCATGTTTTTTTCTGAATTGGTGGCCATTTTAAATAATTAATTAGGTATTTTATGCAAATTAGCATCCTAAATTATTTTTAAACATAATCATAGATCTTCTATGATTATGTTTGTGGGCATTTCTGCAGTCCATTCCTTTCTTATAAACAGTAAATTGAAGCTGTAGAGATCACTAATTTTGTGTAGATTTTGCTGTATCCAGTAACTAACATTATATGATAAATGTATGGGACATTGACATTCTATGCTCCACATAGATGTCAATATCTCTTCCAATAATGTTACAATTTGTTTGAAATTTCAGGAAAAGTCACAATGCCTATGTATATTACTAAATTGGTCTCCAGCTATATATTATCTAATTTGTGAGATTAACTATGGCTGTCCAAGTGTGAAATTTTCATGTTTTTTGCTGAATTGGCGGCCATTTTGAATAATTAATTAGGTATTTTATGCAAATTAGCATCCTAAAATATTTTGAGATGTAATCATAGATCTCCCATGATTATGTTTGTATGCATAAAATGTCATATCTTCAGTCTATTCTTTCTTATAAGCAGATAAATTAAAGCTGTAGAGATCACTGATTTCTTGTAGATTCCGCTGTATCCGGTAACCAACATTATATGATAAATGTATGGGATATTGACCTTCTATGCTCCAGATAAATGTCAATATCTCTTCCAATAATGTAACAATTTGGTTGAAATTTTCGGAAAAATCACAATGCCTATGTATATTACTAATTTGGACTTGAGCTATTTATTATCTAAGTTGTGAGATTAACTATGGCTGTCCAAGTGTGAAATTTTCATGTTTTTTGCTGAATTGGCGGCCATTTTGAATAATTAATTAGGTAATTTATGCCAATTAGCATCCTAAAATATTTTGAAACATAATCATAGATCTTCTATGATTATGTTTGTATGCATTTCTGCAGTCCATTCCTTTCTTATAAACAGTTAATTGCAGCTGTAGAGATCACTGATTTTTTTTAGATTTTGCTGTATCCAGTAACTAACATTATATGATAAATGTATGGGACATTGACATTCTATGCTCCACATAGATGTCAATATCTCTTCCAATAATGTTACAATTTGGTTGAAATTTTAGGACAAGTCACAATGCCTATGTATATTACTAATTTGGCCTTCAGCTATATATTATCTAGCTTGTGAGATTAACTTTGGCTGTCCAAGTGTTAAATTTTCATGTTTTTTGCTGAATTGGTGGCCATTTTGAATAATTAATTAGGTAATTTATGCAAATTAGCATCCTAAAATATTTTGAAATATAATCATAAATCTACTATGATTATGTTTGTATGCATTGAAGTAATCTATTCCTTTCTTATGGACAGATAAAATGAAGGTTGTGAGATCACTATGTTTTTTTTAGATTTTGCTGCTTTTAGTAACCAAAATTATATGACAAATGTATGGGACATTGACCTTTTATGCTTCATAAAATTTCAAATATCTCTTTCAATTTCGATGCAATTGCCATAAAATTCAAGAGAGAAATAGATTACTTTTGTAGATTACTGATTTTACCTTGACTGACATTAAATGTGACTTTTGAGATTCACAGTGGCTCTTGAAATGTGAAAGTTGACTTTTTGATGCTGTCATTGGCGGCCATTTTGAATAAATAATTAGGTCATGTGACCAAATGGATTTTTTTTTTTTTTTTTTTTTTTTAAACTACATCTGTTGTGAACAATATGGAATCTAACTTGAATCATGCAAAAAACAATTCCTTCCTCTGCTGATCTAACAAAAAAATCAATTTTTGAGGCCAAATAAACTCAGGGTGCAAGAGGTTAATAGTCCTCACTGTGACTGACATCACAAAATTTGTAGCCCCCCTATACACCATTGCCCATTCTGATCAGGAAGAACACATTATTTTCAGGAAAAACACATTTTAGCATAGGGGCCTAGCCTAGTCTATTCTGATCAGGAAGAACACATTTTTCCAGGAAAATGTGTTTTTCCTGGAAAAAATGGAGAAACTAATTTTTAGTGTAATAAACATCTGTTTTTCTGAAAAAAAAGTCATTTTCGCCAAAATGTCGAATAATGTGTTTTTCCTGATCACGGCTGCAGTGTGCAACCAGCCTCTCACCCCTCCTAAGAGATAAGGTTTTTCCAGTGTGCCATAATAACACAATAATAAAACAATGATCTTTAAAACTTTGATTACTATCAAAGTATTTTGCTACTTTTCTCTCTAACTCCCATTTATCCACCTGGCTTTTCTAGCGTAGATAGCGCTAGGCCTAAGTTTCGTAAATATCTGCTTTTAAAATTCATCTGTCTAAAAAATATTTCAATTTGTAGCATTTGCTGGGTCTAGCTACAGAAGAAAATATATCATACATATGCCAGTGTAGCACCAGATGGTTAATATGGGAGCAAGTTCATACTCTAGCCACCAGAAGATTATTATATGAGACAACACTTGATACTCCAGCCTCATATTTGGCTTCTTAATATGGCCATAATATGTGAACATGTCCATAGACTAGTATTGCGTATGTTTTTTTAAATTTTGTGTTGCGCATTTACCAGTTAAGCGAGAAATAAATACGCAATTTAATTTCAGACATGCATGTTTAAATTAAGAAATACAGAAATAACTGATAAACGGTGTTTTCCGCAACCTTGCTACGTTGCCACAGCAACCCAAAATTCAAAAGACTTCCGTAATTCTAGTCTATGGACATGTTCACATATGAAGGAAGTATATTAAGAAGCCAAAATAATTTTTTTGATTTTTTGATGATTTTAGCCTGATTGTGTCGGCTTTAATACAGAAGACATGTAATACTCTAGGCAACAATAATAGTCTAGTCGCAGAAGAATTATAGTTGAGACACGTGATACCAGAAACCCCAGAGGATTATTACATGTGTTACTCTTGTCCGGAAAAGGATTAATAAATAAAACATATGATACTCTAGGTATGACAAGGTTAATATAGAAGAAATATGGTAATGTACGTCCACAGCGCAGTAATACACGAGACACACGTGATACTATCGACCCTCTGGATCTCAGAGGGTTAATACATGTCAAACTCTGGCTTATAGAGGGTTAAGAAATAACATCTATGAAGCTCTAGGCATGAGTAGGTTAAAAGATAAACATGATAAGACATAAGAAACGTAATTCTCTAGAGGGATTATACTTGCGAAAATCAACAGAGGGTTAATAAATAAGACATGTGATACCCCAAACACCAAAAGGTGAATATAGAAGCAATTTGATAGTCTAGTCTACAGACGGTTAATATTTGAGACACGTGATACTATCTAATCTCTGGACCTCAGAGAGTTATTACACGCAATACTCCAGCCTATAGAGGGTTAATAAATAACATATGTGATAAACTAGGCATCAGTAGGTTAAAATAAGCTAAACATGATAGTGTAGTCCACATAGGGTGAATATATTAGAAACGTAATACTCGAGACCACAGAGGTTTAATATTTGAGATAGTCTAGTCAACAGAGGGTTGATAAATAAGAAATGTGATACTCCAGACATCAAAAGGTTAATATGGAAGAAATTTAATAATCTAGTCCACATAGGGTTAATATTAGAGAAACGTGGTACTATCTACTCTCTGGGCCTCAGAGGGTTAATACATGGCAAACTGTAGCCTATAGAAGGTTAATCAATAACATTTATGATCCTCTAGACATCAATAGGTTAAAATAAGATAAACATGATAGTGTAGTCCACAGAGGGTTAACACATTAGAAACGTGATACTCTAGACCAAAGAGGGTGAATACGTGTGATACTCTAGTCCTCAGAGGCCTAATAAATAAGATATGTGAACCTCTAGGCATCAGAAGATTATACGTAGAGAAAAATACGGTAGTCTAGTATACAGAGGGTTGAAACATGATACATGTCATACTCTAGACCACAGAGAGTTAATACATGTGATACTCTAGAATGGAGAGTGCTAATACATATATGTGATATTCTAGACATCAGAATGTTAATATAGGGAAAATCTGATAATCTCATCTCTTGGGGATGAGGGGCTCACTACACACTGTGTAAACTTCACCCTGAGAGAGTGAAAGGCTCGCTACACACTGGGTGAACCTCATCTTTCAGGCCCAGTTATGGATGAGGGGCTCACTGCACACTGCCAGCTAAATCTCATCTTCAGGATGGATGAGGGCTCGCTGCACACTGACTAAACCCTTATCTCTCAGAAGGGATGAGGGGCCCACTACACGCTAGGTACCCCTCATCCATTAGGAGGAATGAGATGCCCATTGCACACCGGCCAAACATCATCCTTGGGATGGATGAGGGGCTGGTTGCACACTGAGTAAACCTCATCTTTCAGGGCCAGTCAGGAATCAGGGGCCCACTGCACACTGGGTAAACCTCATCTCCCAGGCAGTGTTAGGGATGAGCGGCTCATTGCACACTGGGTAAACCTCATCTCTCATGAGGAATAAGGGGCTCACTGGACACTAGGTAAACTTCATCTATCAGGCAGAGTCAGGGATGAGGGGCTCACTGCACAATCGCTAAACCTCATCTCTCAGGAGGGATGAGAGGTCCACTGCACACTAGGTAAACCTAATCCCTTGGAAGGGATGAGGGGCCCACTGCACACTAGGTAAACCTCATCTCTCAGGAGGGATGAAGGGCTGGTTGCACACTGGGTAAACCTCATCTTTCAGGACAAGTTAGGGATGCAGGGCCCACTGCACACTGGGTTATTGGGTAAACCTTATCTTTGAGGCAGAGTCAGGGATGAGGGGCCCACTGCACATTTGGTAAATCTCATCTATCAGGCAGAGTCAGGGATGAGGGGCTCACTGCACAATTGATAAACATCATCTCTCAGGAGGGATGAGGGGCCCACTGTCCACTTGGTAAACCTCATTTCTTAGGAGGAATGAGGGGCCCACTACACACTTGGTAAACATCATCTTAGTATCAGGCAGAGTCAGGGATGAGAGGCACACTGCAAAATCGATAAACTTCATCTTTCAAGAGGGATGAGTGGTCCACTGCACACTTGGTGAACCTCATTTCTTAGTAGGAATGAGGGGCCCACTGCACACTAGGTAAACCTCACCTCTTAAGAGGAATTAGGGCCCACTGCACACTGGGTAAACCTCATCTCTCAGGAGGGATTAGGGGACCACTGCACACTCAGCAAACCTCCTCTCGCAAGAGGGATAAAGGGCCCACTGCACACTAGGTGAACCTCCTCTCTCAAGAGGGAGAAGGGGCCCACTGCACACTGGGTAAACCTCCTTTCTCAGGAGTGACGAAGGGCCCACCGCACACTAGGTAAACCTGCGCTCTCAGGAGGGAGGAGGGGCCTACTCCACACTGGGTCAACCTCCTCTCTCAAAAAGGACGAAGGGCCCACTGCACACTGGCAAACCTCCTCTCTCAAGAGGGATGAAGGGCCCACTGCACAGTAGGTATAAACCTCCTCTCTCAAGAGGGAGGGGGGCCCACTGCACACTGGGTAAACCTCCTCTCTCAAGAGGGATGAAGGGCCCATTGCACACTGGGTAAACCTTCTCTCACAAGATGGATGAAGGGCCCATTGCACACTAGGCAAACCGCCTTTCTCATGAGGGATGAAGGGCCCACTGCACAGTAGGTATAAACCTCCTCTCTCAAGAGGGAGGAGGGGCTCACTGCACACTGGGTAAACCTCCTCTCTCAGGAGGGATGAGGGGCCCGCTGCACACTGGGTAAACCTCCTCTCTCAAGAGGGAGTAGCGGCCCACTGCACACCGGGTAAACCTCCTCTCTCAAGAGGGATGAAGGGCCCATTGCACACTGGGTAAACCTCCTCTCTCAGGAGGGATGACGGGCCCACTGCACACTGGGCAAACCTCCTCTCTCAAGAGGGATGAAGGGCCCACTGCACACTGGGTAAACCTCCTCTCTCAAGAGGGTTGAAGGGCCCACTGCACACTAGGTAAACCTCCTCTCTCAGTAGGGATGAGGGGCTCACTGCGCACTGGGTAAACCTCCTCTCTCAGGCGGGGCTCGCTACACACTGTATGTTTATTTCGAATTAAATATCAAATGCTCCCTACACTAAGATGTGGACCTGTGCTTTAGCCCCTCGGACCGCATGACGAGTAACTGTGGATGATCTCATGATCGATGTACATGCCTGTCGGCCTCGGAGTGCCAGATGGAACATACTCCACTAATCGATGTAGGCCTCGTTGCTTTTGAAAATTAGAAATGCGAACATATTTATTGTGCTGATCGAATGGACCCAAGGTAATGTTTCTTTTGACAACCAATAAGAAACCTCGTTACATCATTCACGGGGTGCCCAAGGACACTTTAATTATCTTGCATACACCGCAGCGGGCTGTATAACTGAAGAGCATTTAACTGTTATTTGCCCCGTCACGGGTTATCCGACACACTTTTCTTGCCTTGTGTGCCCCGTGACGGGGAAAATAGACCCGGCCATTTTCAATAAGGTTGTCATTTGCGTAACACTGACGTAGTCCAGGGCATTTTTGTCAAAATATAGTCGAACCTTGAACTACAATAAGGCGACAGATTTTTGCACCAAGTTGTAGTATAAGATCTCCAGTATCACAAAAAAAATCTTAAGCTCAACTTTATTTTGGGGCCACGCCCCTTTTTGACAACAATATTGCAATATCAGAGAAGCGTCCACCGTTGTACGTAATCGATTGATTTAAATGAACTTGGGGTCTATTTCAATAGTGTTTTATCCCGTGAATCGTATACAAATATTTATATGACCTTCCAAGGTAAACTTATAGGACAAAATCAAGGTCAAACACAAAAAAGTACGCTTTTTTAAGGTTTCAGCTTTCGATTTGTAAACAACAGACGTTACTAATAATTATTTAAAATATCGCATGTCCATTTATTAAACTAGATGCGTTTTTAATGATCTAATTAACATAAATTCAAAATGGGCACCACTGACAATGAGCACAATAAAACAAATAGGCCTATATCACCTCTTCCTCAATTGACCTTTTGAGCTTTTTTTGTTTTGATACATAGATAACAAATTCTGCGAAACCGATAACGGTATAGGTCTACCGTACTTAAAATGTTCTAGAACAAGTAAACCGCGATATTTCATCATTAAAGCCCACATGCAGAGACCCATTACAATACGATAATTTCAGAAAATAATTCAATTTATGTCCACAAGCACTGCGTGGCATCCATATATACGTCATATCATATAATTATGCTCAAGTGTTCAGACAGACAGTAAAGACTTTAAAAGAAGTTTGTCATGAGAAAAAATAGCTCAAGTTTGGCCGAAATTCTCAGCTATTTATAATAAACTTTTAAATTCATAAACCTAGCTTGGCTAGGTAAAGTTAGTAGGCCTATTACTCTGTATTTAGTTTAATTAGCCAAACATAAGTGTTGACATAATGCCAGAATCATGGTTCAAAATACATATTTATAAATAGTTTATGACACATACCTATATAATATTATGTACATTAATTAGTTCAAACAAATGGCCTATATAAGGTATGGATAGTAAGGACAGTTTGTAAAAATATAATACATCAATATAATATAAAATATATTCGTAGAATTGGTTTCAATATATAAATAGCTACAACATCACCTCTTAAAAAATCCTTCAAATAACATTCAAACAAACAAACAAACAAACAAACAAACAAACAAACAAACAAACAAACAAACAAACAAACAAACAAACAAACAAACAGACAAACAAACACTAATTTAGTACTGATAACTTATAATTACATATAAAAAAAATTTAGTGGTTCGATGATAAGTGTACCGGTTCATAATTACCCTATTGATATACACTTGTGAGGCGTGGATATTTGTTTTACTGTATATCGATTCCAGCACGTCAAATGATTATTTTTGAATGATTTGCGCTTTATTTCTTAAGCCCCAGTAATTTAATTTGTCCAGCAGAATTAGCTTTTGTGTCCACAACATTTCCATTGGTATGTTATAGACTATTTAATATGTGTAGATTTTTCATCAGCTGTGCATAGGATGAATGTGACTTTCTGTCTTTCTTTTATTGGCGATATCATGTCACGAGGACGTCGTGACTATTCCCTACGTTTCTTTTAAGTACTTAAAGGGAACTTTAGAGTACATGGTACCATATCTAGGCAGCATTACACACTTCGTCAAACATATAACTATACTGAAGGACCGTATGCTAAACCACAATTATCAGCATCTGGGACAGTCAAAAAGTAGCACTATATAGCCAAACCAAATGAGCCACCACGTTATATTCATGAGCGACCATTTTAAATTTACGCTAATAAATTTAAAAAAAAAATTCAATTCCAAAAACTGATTTTTATAAAACTCACCTAGCCCACCACTCGGTTTAGTTATGGATGTCAAAAATGTAACATCTTGACTGGGGGTAAATATATATTTTTAATTATTATCAGGCCTAAACTAAATATTTGTAACAATTAAAAATAAATTTGCATAACTGTTGGTGCACCTGACACAGATTGACATTGTGACAACAATGTATCGAACTATATGGCGGACTAGTCTATTTGATAGGCTAATTAGAGGCAGAAATCAACAGTATTATGACTTCGGGATCATTTTCAGTGACGGCCATTTTGTATTTATGAATATTTGTGAAAAAATAAAACAAATACAAAAACATGCAAAAATGTTAATCGTTCGTTTGACCTTGACTTTGACCCATATATTCACCCTCCAAGGTGTCATCAAAATTTATGTAGGTTTATCTGTACGAAATGACACAAAAGTCATACAAATTGGTCACGTATGTACAGAAGTGGATATTTTTATCACACTGAACATCTCCACTGACACCAAACAAGGGCGTGGCACAAAATACCAACCCGCCCCCCCCCCCCTCCCTTCCCACGACTTGAGTTTAAGATTTTTTTGGTGTTACTAGATACCTTATAGAGCAACTTGGTAAAAAAATCAAGTACAGTAATGCCCTGTAACAGTAACACCAAAACACCACCTAGCGAAAAAAATGCAGATTGCAAGTTGTGAGGAAAAAAACCCACTTGTGATATTAAAATATCAGATGGTTTAATCACTTATCTTAATAATAGCAGTCCAATATAGTTATTTCAATTGAGGCATGATGCCAAATTCCGTGTTTTTATTCCGTGTAATCATAATCATTTGTCTTAAGCCACCTGAGTAATGACCAGATTCGTAAACAATTGTAGAGTAATCTCTAAAATACTTGCACAGTATTTTAAGTAACGCTCTGATTATGATTTTAAATATGTAAAATGGCGGCCATCTCAAATCCCGAGATAAAATATGAATATAAAATAGTTTATTGACTCCAAATCATTCAGAAATCAAAACATGTGCATTCCGGTGCGACAAACCATAGAAAAAATGTTCACTTACGTTTTGGAAGCCATTTTAGATAGCACATTGTTTTGAATTTCTGCTAAATGCACTCGTTAATAACATTTGTCTCTGGTCTCAAATGTATTATAAATAAATCATATATAGTGGAGACCCGGAAATCGGTCCACCACCCATGGGACCGACCGAAAGTGGTCCCAATTTTGAGTAGGTTCGATTTGTGAAACCAGCCAATTTGCCATACTATCGTTAGCATGTTTAGCTGAAGACTTATAATATTAGAAAATAGGTAAAACGCGGAGATCATCTTCGATTTGAAGGTTGAATAGTAGGTCAAATTATTTAAACTCAAATGTTCAAAATTATAATAAGTATCGTTCATTATTTTTTTTAGCCGGATTTCCATCCCCTTGGCTCTCACTAAATATGCGTGAAAATAATATGTACAAATTCAGGTGGGGTAATTATCGTTAACAGGAAAGAAAAATAAAAGCAATATTTAAATCGATTTGTAAATTGAGAACTTACCTTTTTACAAATAAAATAATAGCTCTCTACTTCACAGCCCATGCCTGCTAGATTCCCCTGGTCATCTAATCGTGCGCATTCTTCTCCAGTATTAGGTTCGTTATCTTTCCAATGGATGTAAATACTTTTACTGCCATCTATCCACACCCAGCCTTCACGTCTGTTTGTTATATCATTACGATCAGCAACATCAGTGGCACCAGACGGGCGTAATCCGATCCACTGTTGAATATCGACTCTTATCGAATATTATATATATATATACACACACATATATATATATCACCTATTTACATATACATTTTTAGTATTATTATATTTTTTTAAATATTGATACTCACTTGTTTACAAAATTAAACTCATCCAAATCATTGATACTAGTCAGATTCGAAGTCATATTTTCACATCTGTCTTGTGCTTGTGGCCAAGTTCCGGTATGTTGAGAGAAGTAATAACAATGTTCACTAAAAGGTTTAAAGTTTGAAGGGCATGAAATCCCTGAAACAGTAAAAAAAGAGCATTAGATACAAAACTTGATAGAATCTGATTTAACACTCTCAAATTGTAATACTTGAATAATGTATACTCTCTCTTTAATTATAAACTACTCGCAAAGACAGGGCAGATATCGTAGTATGAGCTAATTGAGAATGAACTGATGAATCAGGTAGGATCACAGGAAAAACCGTATTCTCTGCGATGTCACTGCGTTTTGACAAGAATGTTAAAGTTCGGATTGCATATTGGTCGCCATACAGGGTATATTGGGCCGGTGTGACAGTGGTATAGCTCCAATAATTCCAAAAAACTTTCTAGTTTTTCGTTATAGCACTATATTCTACCTGATTAAAACTTTGATTAAATCTGATTAAAATTTTGGCTACCAATTCTCATTTAAAGTGAATAAAAATGAGTGAACAACAATTTACAATTTTTCAGATTTGTGTATAATAAATTGAAATATCACCTTGTTGATTATCTGCGCTTAAAATTTTGGCCACCAATTCTCATTTAAAGTGAATAAAACTGAGTGAGCAACAATTCACAATTTTTCAGATTTGTGTATAATAAATTGAAATATCACCTTGTTGATTTTTAGCGATTATTAATATCCAAGAGCTTAACAAGAAAGAATATCCTAAATCCATGATTATTGATAACAACGATTATGAATGAGGTGACTTGCTCAGTATGTCCTGCTTCATAAATAATGATCACATATATTAGAATGAAGAAGCTATATAAGCTTTATCATGTTTATTTAGGACGCGAATATTAGAATACATCATTATATAGCGGGAGCCGCGACTATAGGTGTTCGGCGAAATAAATAAACAGCGGGTGATAAAACTCGTGCAGGATTACACAAAAATATTTTTTAAATACAGCTTCAAAATCCATAATGCAACTTTTTAGCCCGCCTTTTAATTTTAATTAAAAAAGGTGGGCTATTGCAATTGAAGTTCGGCGTCGTCGGCGTCGGCGTCGGCGTCGGCGTCAGCGTCGGCGTCGGCGTTAACATTTACTTGTGGGCGCGATAACTTGAAAAGTTTTTTATGTTTCCTTCCCAAATTTGTTTTGCATGTTACTAATGACCACTTCTCGGACAAGTTCAATAATGGTTGAAAAAAAATTCAAAATGGCCGACTTATTGCGATTTTTCACCTTTTACGTCAATAATTTGACCTTGTGGGCGCGATAACTTGAAAAGTTTTTCACGTATCCTTTTCAAATTTGTTATGCATGTTACTAATGACCAGTTCTCGGACAAGCTCAATAATGGCCGAAAAAAAAAAAAAATGGCCGATTTATTGCGATTTTTCACATTTTACGTCAATAATTTGACCTTGTGGGCGCGATAACTTGAAAAAATTTTCACATATCCTTTTCAAATTTGTTATGCATGTTACTAATGACCAGTTCTCGGACAAGTTCAATAATGGCCAAAAAAAAAAAAAAATGGCCGATTTATTGCGATTTTTCACATTTCACGTCAATAATTTGACCTTGTGGGCGCGATAAGTTGAAAAGTTTTCCACATATCCTCTTCAAATTGGTTATGCATGTTACTAATAAGTAGTTCTTGGACAAGTTCAATAATGGCTGAAAAAAAAAAAAAGGCCGATTTATTGCGATTTTTCACATTTTACGTCAATAATTTGACCTTGTGGGCGCGAAAACTTGAAAAGTTTTTCACATATTCTCTTCAAATTTGTTATGTATGTTACTTATAAGTAGTTCTTGGACAAGTTCAATAATGGCTGAAAAAAAAAAAAAAATGGCCGATTTATTGCGATTTTTCTCATTTTACGTCAATAATTTGACCCTGTGGGCGCGATAACTTGAAAAGTTTACCACATATTCTCTTCAAATTTGTTATGTATGTTACTTATAAGTAGTTCTTGGACAAGTTCAATAATGGCTGAAAAAAAAAAAAAATGGCCGATTTATTGTGATTTTTCTCATTTTACGTCAATAATTTGACCTTGTGGGCGCGATAACTTGAAAAGTTTTTCACATATCCTCTTCAAATTTGTTATGCATGTCACTAATAAGTAGTTCTTGGACAAGTTCAATAATGGCTGAAAAAAAATTCAAAATGGCTGATTTATTGCGATTTTTCGCATTTTACGTCAATAAATTGACTTTGTGGGCGCGATAACTTGTAAAGTTTTTCTAGTATCCTCTTCAAATGTGTTATGCATGTTACTAATAAGTAGTTCTTGGACAAGTTCAATAATGGCTGAAAAAGAATTCAAAATGGCCGATTAATTGTCATTTTTCGCATTTTACGTCAATAATTTGACCTTGTGGCTGCAATAATGACTTCAAGTTCAATAATGGCGGCGGGCTATTGTCGAGTGTGCTCTTGTTTAGACTCGCTACTAAAATGAAAAATATACAAATATATTTGAGATTCATATCGGTTTTAAATAATTACTCTATCGTAATCATCTGGAGCCTCTTACGCACTCATCCATGATGTTTGCTGTGTATAAAATGTATTCATGGCTTGTCTATTAAGCGGTGAAAGGCAGTACAAACTTATTTGAAAAGTAAACAGGTACTGCTTTCACACAGCAGAGTGCACATGGTCCAAAGACTCGTGCTGTGTGGACAAAAACTTCCCCATTACTCAGCAAGCATGAGATTGGCTGAATGCTGAGTCAATGCTGGGCCACAGTCTACAAATCTCGGAAAACTATAACTTGACACCAAGTCAATCTATCGTGTGTATTGGGCCTTGCTGTGGATACAGAGAATTTATATTTACCCATGTACGGTGCATATACTTCCTCTTTCTCATGTCTATATAGTCATAATAATATAGATTGCCCATTTGAACTTACTCGATAATCATGAGCTAAGTATTTTAATTATTTCCTGGAGCAGGCCCGAATTTATTGTTTCTGCTTCAAATGATTATTTTTTTTATTCGAAAAGGATAACACGTTCAGTTACCTATCCGTTAATTTTACGATTTTAAGCATTCGGTACACGATAATAATAATTTGGCGGTAGATATAAATGTGCATAGCATTTTTCACATTCTACAATATCCTAAATTGATAAAATTCACTAAATTCCCTCATTTTTTTTGTCATATATCGCGACATTGAATTTGGGTGCTGATAGATGCTTTAGATGAGCAAATTTCATTCATTGTACACGTACTTGTTTTTTACACATACTATAGGATTTTTATACATAATAACATTTTAGCACTGCTAAACATAAATCATCATTTAGGACTTTTAACTTTTTTAATTGAAATTCTTTTCATTTCGGCATTTGTTTCGATCATTAGATATTTTTTTAATATTGAGTTGCTAAAAGGTGTTTATGATATTTTTTTCTCCGGGTGTTTAATTCTCTTACATAATTATATGAATACAAATTTTGTTAAATCTGCTCAGCAAATCTGAGACGTTAATTACACAAGAATGTGGATTTTCCCTCTTTAGTCGCCAAATTATTCAATTGAAATTTTCACCCACTTGAAGTTGTGTCTCGCTGACGCGATCCACAACTTCAAGTGAGTGAAAATTATTCAGATTTAACAAAATGGAGGTCAACAAATTTCAAATCTTGCTGATTAATGTCACTTTTTATCTTTAACAGGTTTAAAAGCTGATATGTAATGTGGTAATAAAAAATGTAAAAAACGAATATGGTCGGTACCGGCGGTTAAAGGGTTAAAGCGATGATATGTATTTGTACAAACCAAATGTCTTAGTTAGCTCTTACTGCTTCATTTGAATACATATGTTATGGTCCTGCGGCTATTATAAATATTTTTGACTCTTTCAGTACAAGGATTAACTTAAGACGTCAGATTCTTACGACTAAAGTCGACCCCCGCCTAAAAAGAATTTTAGAGCTGATTAAAGGAGGGATACATTTCTTTTATAATTTAAGCGCTTCAATCAGAAAAGTGCTTATGAACAATTTTGCAAAATTAGAAATTTGACACAAATTAAAGTAAACGAAAGCTACCAATGCCAGACCACTTTACATTTATATTAGGAAGTGGTGTCAATGGCTTTTGTAATTATTGTTATTAAATGGCTCCTGTGGACAGTAGAGACTATATATTAAGCATAATTCATTATTCCGTTTTGGAACCACGCCGATGTGCGAAACATAATGTGGCTTGTCAACACTCCCAGCTTTGAAATGCCACACAAAACGGCTCCTCTCAGAGCCCCAAGCTGGTCTGACAGTGCCAAGAAGGTTATATAACCTCTTTGGTGATGCTTACTGCTGGTGGCGAGTACAAGCTCACATTGACCCAATGTCTGCTAAATGTTGGGTCAGCGTCGCTGGTGCTGGCCAGTATCCATTCATCCCTAGTCAGTACTTCTTGCTGCCGGTACCGGAATGCTGGCGGTATTGGCACGATGCTTTGAAGCAAAGCTTGATTAATGTTGGCCCGCTGTCTGTGACGCTATAGCCCACTTTCAGAGTGGCGCCAAACACGACTCGGTAGCCCAATACTGGGCAAATGTTGGCTCAGCGTCGTAGACGATGGGTCAACATTAGGCAAGCATTGGGTCTACGTCTTGGGTTTGACCACCTGCACGATGAAAAGCGCTGGACAGAAATAAATGGGACACACAAACTCACAGAACGCGACATAAACACTGAGCGGACAGAGACAAACCAACATGCATGTCCCCACTTCTGTGTACAGAGGGGAGACATTTAATTAGGTGGATATTCCGTTTGCTGGTTATTCAATAGCGCACGTCTTATAATCAGTGCTGATGACCTTGCTCTTGCGTGCTGTGATTGATAGTAAATGTAACATGCATAATCTAATATCAAAGTCTACAGATCAAGTGCGGCAGAATCACCCGTAGGCCCTATAGTTATATACTATTATATCACTCGCAGATTCCATTCATTTTCACGTCGCTGTATATGTATTCCAACACTTTTGTAATCTAATAATATGTTTCGTAGTGCTGGTGTGTTGCAGTGTACATAATATAATATCACACAGTCAATGTGGAACTTAGTTCTCAGGTGAACAGTATATGTACAGTCGCATGTGAAATAACCTTGCTAGAATACACAATGGTGACTAGGATTAGGTCATTAAAACAGCTGCCCCAGATTGTGCAGGTGGGCGAATATACAGACGTGCTGCTGGATGTTTTCAATGACGATGATACCCAGCAGGTGTATCAACTGGTCAAAAGACAAGCAACACAAGAAAAAACAGGAATGAACAGCGTTTCTTTGGATACATTTGAGGCTGTCAGGCGATTTACAAAATCATCTAAAGGTATCGTGGCCAGGGACAGACAGCAGGACAATAGAGTCTTTCTTTATACTACATGTTCTCCTTCTTCCCTCTGTCGCAGTACACATGCAGTGTGCAGCAGTGGTATGTATATTTAATTTTGTAAATCATAAATGAAAAATATTGCCACTATTGACTCCAACCTTAATGTTCGTGCGTGTGCATAATAGCGGACCTAATTTTTTTAAAGCAAAGTTCGATGCATTGTCATTACTTTTTGTTAAATGATCATGCAGATTGACGAGATCTACAAATAAAACAAACCTATCGGCCTATTTATTCATATTAATACATATAATTTTGATCAACAATCACTAATAAGTAGGCCCTATGTTTATTAATTTCATCCCCATGGGATCTTTCCTTGCTAATTTGTCCAAAATTGCCTGTTGATCAATGGTCATGATTTAACAACAGCTAATCCATTTGAGAGGGTCCTTGATAATAGGTCATTCCAGAAGACTCATTGTTGATTTGAGCCAACAACTCTATAACTAAGCACTTCTTTTTAAATGTTACCAAATCAGGCATTTACATACCTTTTATTTCCATACCTATTAACATGATAAATCTATAGCTGTGACTCATCTTGCTTTTAACCCGTCGGGCAGGACGGGCCATGATTTTATGCAAATTACTGCTTTGAGCCAACAACTGTTTTTTTTAATTTAACTCTTATGCATTTAAAACATAAGAGAAGGTGAGTATAGCCTACTGGCCAGTACACGCCACCTCTTCTTACCCCCCCCCCCCCCCCCCTTATAGCTGTCATGTATAAATCCACAATCCAATTGCAGGCCCCCTAATAATTTTTCACTAAAAAGGTGGTGTAGATACGAGTTTTTTAAACTTTGGCCTCAATTATGCGTTTTCGTGTTATTTAATCTAATGATGAGTTTTCAAAATATATACCGGTATGTTAAAATCTTAGGTGATAAAAAATATGATAAATTGGATGTATGGCCAAAACACCCAACTTCGCAGTGTGTCCAATAAAGGCCTGCCCATTTTTGATGTCCTATTTAGCAATTTAATTGTAGTTTGTACTTGTTTTAGTTTTTTTTCAAGGCAGTGATGGTTTTTAGAGCCATCAAAATTGAGATATATACAAATAAAAGATTTAGATTAGAAAAAGGTTCGATCGATGCTAAATAATATTTTGTGTAAAAATACTTTCAAAAGCTAATTATACATTTTAACAACTTGGACAAACATAGGATATATTGGACACCATGTCCACATGGAGAGTAATATGGAAAAATTTTAATTTTTAGAATTATTGATATACAGCCCAAAAAATAGCTAGAAATTTGTCGGACGTGGTATTTTTTCATTTCATTATACTTTGCAACCTTGACTAGATCTAAAGGAGACGACAATTTGATCATTATTAATTGATCATTCAACTTTATGCCACATTTATAAGCCTTAAGATGCCCATTGTATCCACATCTCTCCTATGTATTATGACACAATATCGTTCACATTCAAAAGTTATAACGTCAATGGCAAGGCTTGCCCATAGTCTCATCTCGCCCGTCCTTCTACTACTACACTAATTGGCTAAGACTGTGTGCCTTAGGACGACAGGTGATCCAGATCTGGCCTTGCATCATTGGAACAGTTACAGTAACACACGCATGGTCTAAATAAACAGCTAAATATATATAGTCATGCATTTCACAGCAACATGCATGCCATGATCTGTGTTTAGGCTCATACATCACAGACGCCTCCAAGTTACAGGGGCGCTAAGATGATGGGAATGTAAAATCTTTCACATGTAAATAATCGGACCTGCATGACCTGATTTTTTTTTATGAATGGAAAAGTATGACCGGGTCACGTGACCCGAGTGACCCGGCCTGGATCCGCCCCTGAAATAAACCATTGCCATAATGTCCTACCCGATTGCTCTTTATGTATTTTCTGCCACTAACATAAGACAGCAGCCTGGATCTGAATCTTTGATTGTGATATTTCCTGAGCTAAGATTGTCAATGTGACATTCTCCGGCCAAGCAAAATCTCAGTGGCAAATGACAGAAAAATAAGTCCAATAAGGTATGCTATGTCTTTTGAAATACAAATGGATCATCGGCGGGGATTAGCTGATGCTGTCATGTGACATAGGCTGTAATAAGTTTTATTTTTGCAAACGAAATACATAATTAATGATACTTGATTGCCAATACAGTAATACAAAACCAAGAGGCATTATCTGCTTGCTTTACACTCACATAATGCATTGTGGCCTTGAATGGTTGTTATTTGATGTGCTAATAACATAATTCAAATATTGATGGTCGTTAAAGAGCTAAATGACGCAGTAAATCTATTCCTTGTCTGTTCAATGTTTTAGGTTACATAGTGACCGACCCCGCCTACCATAGTCAGAGACTTGTAACAGATGCCACATACTTGACGTTTCTGTGCAGCACGTCCAACGGTCACAGTGAAACATTGGGGCGGTTTGCCATCAACCCTGCCTTCATTAAACATCATAATACGTACACCAAAACTACATCTCTGGCTGGTCTGATCAATAATAGCTTGGGCAGCGGAACGGACTTCCAGGACAGTGTGATAGTGAATACAAAGTTAAAGGACCATCCTGTATTTCAGGTGTGTGACAGCAAAAGGGAACAGACTGGATTGAATTGTTCTTTTTTTTAAATTACCTCAGAATTAACTTTCTGTTTGATTTAAGAAAAAAAGACATTTACAAATCTTAACGTTTAAACACACATTTCTTTACCAAATAACAACGATTTAATGGGTTAGTGAAACGGTTTAAAAACAATGTTTTCGTGCTTAGCTCCTAAAGGGTTGATTCACTGGATGTAAGCATTACGATAGTACTTCACCATTTACAGTGAATGGTAATCTGATTACTTATAGGGTTAAGGAAAGTCCCTATCGATACCTTATTCAGTAATATGTCATTCTTTTTTGTAAATCCTTTACAGCAAAGTTAGTGATTATTCATTTAATAGGTCATTTAATGTTCACGGATATTTCTTGAACAGTTCATGAGCTCATTTGTGAACTGTCCATGAAACATTCATGAATACAGTTCATGAACAATTCAGGATATTTCAAAAACAGTTCATAAACTGTCCACTGGTATCTCGCAGGAGGGGGGGGGGGGTCAACTTATCTGACGTCTATTAACGTCAGATTCTGAAGTCTAATGTCGGTCCCTGTGCCGAAAGGGCTAATACTTTTATCATCATGCTATATTTTCAGTTTGATGACTCGGCTCAGCGGCCAGATTTTGATGAAAGTATTGGTCTTCCCAAGCTGCAGCCACAGTTGTTAAAAGAAGTTCAGTGTCAAAATCTCCTCTCTGCCTTGACATCAGAGCAGCTGGTGAATGGAAGCGACAACGTGGACAAAGGGAAATCTAGTATGATGACGTATCAGCAGGGTGGTGTATTGTTAAAGATGGCTGAAGATGACACAGCTGTTCGGGTGGAGAACATGTTTCGCGAGGCAGCGTTGGAAGGCGCAGGGATCGCCATGGATGAGTTCACTGATGACGGACTTCTCAATCGGAAACGCTTCCGCGAGAGCATCACATTGGCTGCATTCTCTGCACAGGACTCCTCATTAATAGGAGGCGTTGTTTTTGGGACGAGTAGAATTGCTTTGACAGCGGAACGTGTTAATCTGGGTCTATATATCGTGGTACAACCAGCCCTTCGGCGACTTGGTTATGGCTCAGCAATATATCAACTTTGTGAGAAGATGGGTCGAGATCGGGGATTTCAGTATGTTCTTATTGATGTATTTACACATGATCTAGCTGGCCTAGCTCTGGCTTCATCTCAAAATATATTCCCCACAGGACATGTACCGCATGCAGGCTGGATAAAAGGTAGGGGATATATGCCCAGTATAATACTGCATAAAGTACTTTAGTGTGGCCTGATGGAACAATATTTCCAAGCAAACACAACACATTTAACCATGCAATGTTGCCTTAATTTTGGTCTAGTGTTATAAACGGTGGACCAACAATAAACTAACATTGGTTGAAACGTCATTTTAGCCCAACAAAGACGCTATATTCCAAGCGTTGTTTCAGTTTTTGACAAATATGAATTTGATCATTTGATGAAATACTATATCATCACACTATATCATAATAATACTTAATCATGTTAATAATCATATTGATAATGAGTTAGGCAAAGGTAATTGTGAAATTTCATATATTTAAATATACAGTTGTATTAAAACTCACAAGGCCAGATAGCAGAAGAGCAATACAGTTAATATGAATTTGTAGCACGCATTTATACGTTCCACCATTCTTTATATTTTTTCATATTGCATAGTAGGCCTACCATACATTAATTAGCAGCACGGCTGCAGCAGCAGTGAAGAGTTTGAATCAGTGTGTACATCATCATGATTACGAGTCATTGTCAATGTTATGAGTGCAAAGCGAAACAAAATAAGCTACTGCGAAAGAAATATCCCTTAAAATGTACTCTTTGGCAGCGCGTGAGATATGTTCCGGTAGGCCTATATATTGCACAAATAAAAATCTGAAAGATATGGGGCTCATTGGGGCTTCTATTGTCACATGTGTAAATTACATGGTAGGTTTCAAAGTGGCAATTCAATTTATTTTTCATTATTACGAAAAATGTATCTTTGTTTTGACAAAATTTAGTAAGATAAAACATTTGTCATTGTTTCCAAAATATTTTCGTAAGACACACTAACGAAAAATATATTACTCATCACGAGGAAGCACGAGTGTACGTTATTGTCAAAAGAAAACGCTCCACCTCGGGTTTCTACAGCGCCCCAATTGTAATACATAATCAAATGATATTATATGTTTTGTAATGAAATTATGTTATATGCTTTGTCTAAAATATTTTTTAAGTGTAATAATGAGAAACCATTCGCGCCATCTATCTCTCTTAGATGCTTCGCATATATGGTGCTTGCCTACAACTTGTTGCCTGGTATATTTATTAAGGTTATTGTAGCAGAGCTGATAGTATGACGATGGGAGACATCTGGCGAATATGCAGTCAGCTTCCGAACCGTGATCTTGAATTTAAATCATTTTCGGCTTCAATCTCAGTTCATTCAACACATAGATTGTGTCATCACAATGTCTTTTAACGTTGCGTCTTATATATGTGAATATTAAAATATATATTTGAATTTCATGAATTTATATTGTGAAACTTACAATGCTGGTTTAGTGTTGGGCCAGCGTCGCATTAAACGAGCATTGATCCATATATATTTTCAGGTTGTTTCGTGCCGTTTCGTGTTGTATGATGTTATCTTCCTATATTTATATTTTCGCAATAATTCATTATGCATTGATAGATATGTGACCATCCATCATGTGAATAAATGTAGTATATCAGTTTAGAGTTATTGTTGTGTACCCCTCGGTACCATTCACAGTATATTATTGCCAAGTTATATAATTGGAATTTCCCCCACGTGAAGTTGTGTCTCGTTGACGTGATTCATAACTTCAAGTGATGGAAATTAATTAGATTTGACAAAATAGATGACAAATATTTTGAAGTCTTGCTGATTGACGTCCCATTTTATATTAACATGTTTGAAATCTGGTATTTAATTTGCTAATACAAATTATAAAAACCCTGATATAATCCTGATCGACGTTAAAGGATTATGTTTGAGGGTCTAAAATTATGTTCTGGTTTAAATTGTACACATACATGACTGTACACTACTTTTGTATTCACTTAAAGTTGTGGGTCGCGGTAGCGAGACACAACTTTATGTGTGTAAAAAAATATTTTTCATAATGTAGCGTTACGAAGGTTAATATGGGAATCTATTCAACCAGCGTCTAAAAGAGATTAGACCCTAAACCAATTGAATAACTGCCACATGTCAACATTAACCCATTAAAGCCCAACTTTTTAAAATACTGCCACCTAAAAAAATTCAACATTGATTTGTAGAATTATGTCACTAGATGTCAAATCTGATAAAACAAATATTCCACGATACTATAAAGTTGACTTCTTACACTGGCAACTTTTGTTGCCACTGGGCTTTAAGGGGGTTGAACAAATCACAAACCACCACCTAATTATCAGTAACACAGAAGCCTCTGTGTGTATTATCTTGTGGTGAATAATAGGCAGAACTTGAAATTATTTAGATCATAATTGAACTGCTTAATATTCATATCAAAACGCCTATAAATTCGAATATGACGTCAATATTTATAATAGAACTATCCAGCTTGAAGTTGGAAAGAAGCTACCAGGTACCATACTAATATGCGATGGTATATTATACTGAAATGTGTCAGTAGCATGCCATCTGATATTGTCTTGGTGCAATGTCACATATGGTGCGTCGGTCCCCGGTGCGTCCGCAGTGCCTATGACGCTTCTCGGTTCTTTTTGACCAGTGACTCGTTCGATGAAAGGGGATGACATTTTACTCTGCAGATGCACTTGCACACTGTAGTAGCCGGCCCATTTTGGCAGCTTTACCGAAGCGTACAATCAATTCCTGGTCTGTGGCCCGAGGGTATCATATAGGGTATCATTGTTTCATCAATGCTGCTATTTTCATATATGTCGGCCTGTTTGAAGGCTCCATTCAGATCCTCGACAAGAGGACGAACCTTGCAGTATCGATCCATCGACAGATATTCGTATCATCAGCGAAATGGAGATATCTCATTATTCCGTCAAATTTATTGCATCTCATAAAATTAGAGACCATTGTGTAATGCACTTCAGTTGAATCTGCCCTGTAGAACCGACGCTATGACAGGCGACAGAAGTATTTTACCAAATATGGTCAAACTTCTGACATGTGCATGTTCAGGGTGCGCAGGAGTGCAGATTGCTCTGCTTATCAATATGGTACCCACCATAGTAGGTGGACACATACAGAAAAATACATCGGCACGACTTTTGATTCCCGCTCGCAGAATATCCTGAGCAGCTGGACTAAATAGCCCTTTCTCTGGGATGGGAAATATGGCTTTAGTATTCTTCCTCCACTCTGATATTAATAAAACGTTATTCATCTTCTTTGTGCCACTGTCCATGGGTGGTTCTCTCGCGCTTGTGTTATTTCCTCTTCATCATTAGTTTCATACCCTGATGAGGATGAGCTTGTTTGGGACGGTGATATGGCTATTTTTGCATGTTCCCTCATCTTCGTGACAGGAGGTACAGCGTTGTCAGTTTCCCCATTACAGTCAATTATCTCACCGGATAAATGTCTGACGTCTTTCAACAGTTTCCGTACTTGATGATCCTGGGTGACCCCCCCCCCCCCCTGATACATGATATTTTGAATTCAATAAACACCGTGGTAGGCTATTTGGTCGTCTGTTTCGCTGACAGAACTGCTCAAGTCACTGCAAGGCATGTCCCATGCTGTATGTGAAAAGAAAATCGAATGTTCTCTGTTGAACTTATATTATAGTGCGCAAATTCCCAATAACAACATTTGTTGCCAATCTACATATTTTGAAATTGCAGTAGTACTTTAACCCAGCCAGTTGATCACACCTATCGGGTTATAGCCGAATTAACAACTACCTGACGTAGCTATAATAACAAGCGATTGTCCAATTGGGATAATATAATTCAATATATACTGTCATACATGAAGCCAATATTTGATACTATACAGAAATATGCTATATGTATAAGCCCAGTGGCAATTTTTGTGGCCAGTCACATTATTTAGCTTCTTATGGACACCAGCTTAGTTATATGTAGAATTATTAAATATTATAGACATGCAGACTATTGTTAGGTTACCCACACATAGTTTTCTTTCTGGTATGTAATGTGAAATTTTACTTACGTCTCATTTCCAAGGCGCTTCTGTGGCATCTTGCAAACTTGAATTTCTTCACTAAACCCGATGATACTAGTATTCCGTCTGTGAAACTGCCACAGAATAAGTAAACCAAGTTGAACGATCCAGGTCTTGTGCATATGTGTACACCATTATATGTAGTTAAAATAGTTTAGTAACCATGACGTCATCAATTTGATCAGTGGCAACTTTTGTTGCCAGTAGGCTTAAAAGGGTTAAATTGTATCAGTTGCATTTTTGGAAGCTTAAAATGCAATTATTGATAAAATAATTGTGCTGATTGATTTTCCAATGTCTGTCATCTTTGATATCTATTTTCAAAGTAATTTTATTTTAAGTTTGTTCTCTGTTTATTTACATATTGTAGGCGGTGACTCACATTAAATACACAGCTGACTGAAAAAAAATGAGTTTTGTATTACATATTAATTATTTTTCATGTGGATAAATAAACGAAATATAATTTTCAAGTGGTTCTTCTGAAAATAGATATACCAAAGGACAGTGCTGTCGTGCAGATTAGCGAAATAATAAAAAGATATGATGACTTGTTCAGTGAATTTACATAGTAAAAATGAAATGAATCGGGCTTTGGGCCACCTTTGTGCACATATAGGCTAAACTGGGCCAGGAGAACCTCCTGAGGATGGTGAGATGAATGAGATGACACTGTCCTCCAGACACAGGATTCGAAATTCGAGCCCTGGCGGTCTGAGGCCGAGTACGCTACCTCTCGGTCACAGAGGCTCCCCATAATACTGACTTTCACACGTGGATGGGGAAGAAACATTTTACATAGTATTTTAGTCAACTAATTAGCAGTTATTAACACAAATAAAGATTGGGAATGTACAATATTTCTGGGCTTGGTGGAGTTTCAGTTGATGATATCACACACAATGTCCACCCATTATTAAATCTAACCAAGTATGGAAAACTTTCTTGTGCAGAAATCTGTGGCGCTGGCCCAACATTGAAGCGGTACCGGGTCAACGGTTCTTGAATATGTATAACTGTACATTAACTAGTTCAGATTTCCACAGTTAGCCTTTCAGCCTCGACATGTCAGCAGCGTTTGTTCGACGTTAGTTTTGACCGGGGTCGAAATTTTGACGATGATTTGTATAACTAGACTGTCAGTCAGAGACAGCAGACCTCCGCCGAAATTAGTGATCGTAATCCGGATCCTGGATCCGATCCGGATTGGATTGTAATCCGGATCATCCCCAAAATGTAATGGATTGGTCCTTGGTCCGAGGCACACATCTGATAAAATTTACATCTAAATCCGTGCGATCCGGGTCGGATCCGGATCGTAATCTGGATCGTGGATCGGTATCGTAATCTGGATCATGACAAAATTTAATCGATTGATTCTTGGTCCGAGACACACATCTGGTCTCATGCAAATCCGTTCATTACTTTTTAAGTAAACCGAGGGACGGGCAGACATATGGAAAGCCATACAGACAATCAAACCAACACGACCAGAACAATATTTCAGCAAGCACCCAATGTTGGTACAATGTTGGCCCATCGTCTACGACGCTGGCCCAACATTGTCCCAACATTGGGTAAACGTCTCGTGTTTGCTGGAATATACCTTCCTGGTGGAGGTAAATAATACCCAGCAGTCACAAGGAGTTGCATCAATGTTGGCTTAACGTTGGTCCAAAGTCGTAGACGGTGGACCAACGTTAAGCCAACATTGATTCAACGTCTTGTACGTGTCTGCTGGGCAGCAACATGTACATGTGTATGCACTACAGCTGCTGTGAGATCATGCAGTCAGGCTTACACTCATTGTGGGCTGGGTGGATTTTTTCAGCAATTGCTCACTTGAAAAAGTAAGGAGTAGCAGAGGAGCGCGCAGCGCGAGGGCTGACGCGAAATTATGCACTAGTTCTGGTATAAACCTTATAATGCCTCTCTCTTTTCACCTGGCGAGGTAGGTGATTGTACAAAGCACTGGTAAGTAAGTCCGGGAGACAAGGAACCAGGGCTGCTGAGCCATATAGAAATAACCGTTTGAGAGACCAGCCACCAGAGGAAAGGGCAAGGACTGACCCTTTTGAGGTGTGCTCTGCTTTCTGAGCAGTGTGTTTGAAACCACTATCATTGAACCGTCATCTTTAGCCAATCATCCGCGTCCGCCGTGCCATCACCCAAGCTAGCAATGTAATGCTAAAGACCAGACTCCGCCTCCTGCAGTGCTATGTTAAAGAGCTCACTGCCTCATGTGTCACACGAAACGGCTCCTTTCAGAGCCCCTGCTCTCCGTGGGAACAGGAGTTCAGGAGTTCAACCGATATCCGTCAATCGTCAGCCGTGTTTTTGTATCATGCAGTGGTATGATAGAGAGCTCACTGCTTTTGGTATGTCATACAGAACGGCTCCCCCAGAACCCCCGTTCTCCGTGGGAGCAGGAGCTCAACCGTTATCCATCAACATCCAATCGTCAACCTTTTTATGCGTCAGCCTGGATTGCAACCAGCAATTGATCCAGACTTGTATTATAGCCTGATTGTTTTTGAACGATCTCATGGTTCAACATCAGTTCCTTAAAACACTGTGTTTTACGTGATCTAAATGTTTTAACCGCCAGTGCCGTAATCCTAGTTTTGAGCATAGGGACAATAATGAGATCATGCAGATCTATTGTTCTTGTTCCGTCATGGTAGGTTATACCAAGTGCTAGTAAGGAGTTACTGCTGTTTGACTTTTTATAGCTTGTGCCGTCACCACTATACCAATCACCAAACTGTTTCTATGATATAGCCGTCTCTGACATCATTAGCCTATAAGGATCCAAGTATATATACGTGCGGCATGAAAATGGTCATGTCGTCTGGAACAATTATCGTTCTTTCAATGGCCTTCAACCATAATAAATATAGTAAATGATATAAATCTGTTGATGTTATTAAAAAACGTTTTCAATCTGCGTTTATGAGCTCAAATATTAATTGGAATTTATGACATGTACAGATGACAAATAATGTATCAATAAAGTAGGTTGTGATAGCTCTAGTTTTCAATAATTTTGTATTGATTTGGTATTGCACGGAATTGTGGCGATATGTTTTGAAACCGTTTTTAGACCACTCTTTAATTTCGCGATATCTCACAACAAACACGTACGCCTACTGTGTTCTCGATAATACGGTACTCATGATTATAATATAAATTATAGTCCATATACATTGTAGCTGGCGAGGCCTGTGAAAATGAAATAAATGGGGTTTAGGCCAGTTTTCGCACATATAGGCTAAACTGGGCCAGGAGAACCTCCCAAGAATGATGAGATGAAAGATATCACACTGCCCTCCAGACACATGATTCAGAATTCGAGCCCTGACAGTCTGAGGTCGAGCACGCTACCTCTCGGCTCCCCACAATATTGAATATTTATGAGTGAGCGGGGAAGAAACATTATGTTTATTTGGAACAGTTTCTTTGAACAGAGTGGGGTTCCAATCCGCGATTTCCAACTCTCCAAGCAGGCAACTTTAACCACAGCACCAGCCCCCCTCCCCCTGGCCAGGCCTGTGAAAAGAACACATGTCGTCTATCTTCTTCAATATAATATTACTATCAGTAGCATATTGTTGACTTCAAATATAATTGTGACAACTTAATGACACTAATTATTGGCAAACCATTACCCTGGCTTATTGTGGTAGCATAACAACATAATGCTAGCGTTATCATAGCAACGAAAAATACTACTAATAATAAATCGATATGTAAAACTAAGTGACCTTGGAAGTAAACTGATAACAATAGGGGGTACAGATAAAGAGAGTAGCGCTAGTGCTCTGTACTAGTCACTGTGAGGCCCGCGGTGACAAATTAGTCATGTTCGTAATAATACAAAGTATCACTTTGTTGCTTATAGCATCCTGTTTTAGGTAAGTACTTTTCAATCCGCTATATTATTCATTATATATATTAATAAATTATATATGTTATATATTCATTACTTCATGTAGTTTTATGTTAGCTGGAATCTATAGTATTATACATAAGGTAGTTCATTTCTCCATGTTTTCCATGTTTTGCATAATTTATAGTAGTGTAGTCATTCTGGTACTAAATCCACGGAAATCTGGACAAATTGCTAACAAAGGTTTTATGATTTATTATGGTAGATATAGGTCACAGCTAGCAATCCTGAAAAGTCCCAAGCAAAACTCCTGTTCAAATTTGTTAAATTGTCAAACAGTCAGCCAGCCATGGGTATATAATGTGATGAAAAAATGAAGTGATGGCATACATTTGCTGCAATAAAACTAACTTCAGAAATGTGTTTAGTTATTGTCAAAAACAATACCTGGGTGGCTGACATTGTTTTACATGTCTTGTTTTTTTTGCGGAATGACGAAGTTCAAGATGGCCGCAATATGCGCCAGCTATTATGCAAAAAATAACATATCTTCACCAATAACTATGCAGATTGTTAATGTATTATATGGATTCGTATGCTTAGAGGGTCAAGGAATCTGAATATCACAAATAAGAAACATTTGAAACGTTTTTTGCAACTTTAATTGTAAAAGACGATTTCAAACCAACAGTTGTGATGTATATATTGTATTTGTTATGTACATTTGTAATGTCAATTTAAAATATTTACATGGATACTATCAACAATTGCATTGTGTATATGCTATCTTATTATCATGTTAATTATAACCCTTTGAGTCTCAAGATTCAACGATGGAAATCCATGTACATTGCAACGTCACAATCACACATGATCTATATACTCAATACGAGAGAATGTCTATTTTATCACCACAGCTATACAATGTATGATAAATTCACATACAACGTTTACATGTTTAAACGTTAATTGCCAGATATATTTACAAATGTTAATTTCATTTGGTATTGTCCAGCAAGAATATATAATACATACAATAAAACAAGTAAAATCAACCTGATTCTCAGTTAAGTATACTGTAATGTCAAAGCAAATTGTTTACAAGGATAATCTTTATAATGAAATAAGTATGCTATCTTATTATTATATTTTAACTACGGTCAATATCAGCAACAACCATTTGACTCGGGATTGCAACATTTTTTTGCATTGCATCCGCATGCAGAAATTCAGGCTATGTAGCTTTTCCGCGTGTATGGCTAGTCAATATATACAAAGCCTATTAAAATATGAATGTTTTGAAACTACAAAAAATAACATTGATTGTTTTATTGACAATTATGTCTTTCAACTCAGCGTTTCATATTATTTTTTTTTATTTGTCCAGATGGGACAAAGTATTTCAAACATTATTTATACTTTTATTTGAGTTATTACCCGCCGATGGTTTTACGAGTTGATATATGTTGTCATTTGATCAAATAAATCAAGTCAAAGCTTGGTTTGTTTTGTAGTTGAGGAAAACATTTCAACACACAAAACAACAAAAAGTAAACAATTGATGAAAACTAATTGTTTAGAACGATGTAGCATACTTTTTTTTAATTTTATAACTAACGATTTTTTTCGCAGTAAAAATATTCCAAATTAATAAATTGAGGTTTAGGTATCGAATTAGCTAAATTGTATTTAGTATTCAATAATATATGGCGATGTATATTATCAACTGTGTTTCAGATTGTGTTTCAGATTGTGTAGTCGCATACACTCAATTTAAAAAAAGTCGTTGTACATTCTTTATACAATAACCTAAATGTTTTCACAACTTACATTTGTTCTAGAGAATTCCATGAAATTTATCCTTTGTTAGTTTTAATGCCTAGGAAATTATTTTAAAGCATAAATAGTTATTTAAATCGCTGCGGTAAGTGTCTTTGACCTTTGTCATTAGAGACATGTTCTACATGAAATATCAGTTATTAAACTGTAAAATACTTGTATATTGTGTTGTAGCCACTTGCATAGATCATTAGGAGAGCGCAATCCCAGAGTCACAACCTCTTCTTAACCTCGCTATTACAATTTAATGACTCAAGAACTTGATGTTATCAATCGACAAAAAGTGATTATCCAATAAAAATCTTAAACAGCTATGAGAAACGGGATCAATTGATAACATTGAATTTGAAAAATAATTAGCATAACTTTAGGCTAAGATCATTTAGTGATCGCTCCCAATTTTTTCTTTGACTTAAAATATACACTTAATACTCATGGGATCAATACTAATACTTGACAGATAAACCAAATACCAATATTGTAGGTGGTCACTTTGTCACACAAGCTACCCATTAAATACGAGAGAATATTATTTTCTAGGCTAACAAGAATTATTTAAACAAGAATACATCATATACTCATACACTTGGGTTAAACTCTTTCAGCGAGCGCGGGATTTCTTTAGACGGCAGATTCTGACGTCTAAAGTCGATGTCCTTATGTCGATGTACTGATAGAACTAAACATGTATAGACTACTAATCATAACGGACCCATAAAATAGATATTAAAATGAAGCGGAACGAGCTAACTAAGACATTTATCATGAATTTGAATTGAAATAAACCTTTGGTCTTCATGGTTTATACACAATAGTTCAGTGTGTAATGGTTAATATTTTATTTATTTGTTTTTATATTGCAGATGTCAGGAGGTATGGGTAACCACAGCAGATGAATCCTGGCTGCTACATGAAGACATTATTACTGGGCAGGGATCAGCCGGTAAATCACTTAAAAACAATAGATTCTAAAATTTAACCCATTCCAAGCTGTGTTCAAATTCCATCCACAACAGTAGGGGATAGCTGCAGGTCTCACTGGGACATGGGGTTAACTGGGGCAAGCCTTTAACAGGAAGTTATCTGAGATCACAATATCAGTTGCCTCGTTTCAAAACGGAGGGATATCCCTTCATTTGACCTACAGTCCCAGGGAAAACAGCGATCTGTATAAGCAGGTTAGAATAAATGCATTTTTCTACATATACAGTATTTTCATTATTCGATTCATGTACAACTTAAAATACCATTGTTGTATTATACTGACATACACCAATACATCACAATTTACAATGATTTATGTATAGGGCCTATGCAGTAATGTAGTTTAATCTCGTGTCCCTTGTCCCACTTAGACCCATATACCGGGCTATTAAACTAGAAACTTGTTCCCGTCTTAAATATTTTGCGATTCTGCATAGTTTTGACTTGTAATTTCACGGCCCCAATAGTGAGCCACGCTCTCTCCGGCTGTGGAAATTACTTATGTGTCAAATTCACTATCACAAATTAAAGAGATAGACCACTGTTTATAATACGCAGCACACTGGGGCCCCACAAAGCACCGCCCCATGACATCATAAACTACAGTCTTTTCAGTCTCACGTTGAAAATAATTCGGTAATAACTATTTCACACATACAAACGTATATGATGATACATCGGAAAAAATACTCAGATTATCAACTGTCAGCGTATGTCCGTTTCACAGTGGACGACGGGTTCAGGAGTACTGTGTTATGCGATATCTCAATTTTGATAGCAGGGTGCTAATAATTATTATAATATTGGAAGGCTTTTACGAAGTTCTTTTTCCTAACAGACATGTTATACATCATTACACTACATAGTTTTCAATTTTGTTTAACTAGATTACAGCCTTTTACCAGGCACAGACTGTCGGACACACTTGAGTGTTACATGCATGTGTGCAAAGCATCTGATAAGGGATCCAACAAATACTAAACGTGTACCCAATGTTGTACCAGTGAGTCAAGAAACTTAACTCTATGGTTGTACTGAACTTGGTCCGGCGTCTACGACGTTGACTCAGATTCAGACTTTTATTTAATACAACACAATTTTTTGTCTTATGTTTATAGGTTTTATTAGGTCTATATGTTTAAGCTAACAATTTCACCACCATGTTAGTATTTTCATCAACACGAAATATGCATATCTTTAATGTGTCACTTGAAGAGTAACATATATTTATTTGTATCTGTTATACCACATGTACAAAAAGGCAGCCAAAGCTGTTTTTTTGGCCTAACCCTGCATCGGCTGTTAAAGTTTTTTTTTGATGGATTATAACTCATCAGGTGTTCTATGAAGCATATCCGCCGGATATCAAGAGAATATCCTTGAGCGTTTTGAGAAAAATGACAAAATCCAAGGTCAAAGCTCAAATTTCAAGGTCAAATATATATTTTTAATAAATAGTACTACAAACAGGTACAATACCTCTATTTCATCTAATTTTGACTGAAAAAATCATTTTTAATATTATTTTGATGATTCAAGTTCATCTTCAAGGTCAAAAAGGTAATTTCAAGGTCTAATTGTTGAAAATGTCATTTTTAACAAACATAATTGGGAACAATTATATAATAACTTTTTTTGGTGTGATTTTAAATACATAATTTATTTCTAATGATGTTTTGCTGATTCAAGGTCATCCTCAAGGTGAGAAGGTCAATTCTCAGGTCAAAACTGTGAAATGGTATTATCAACAAATGGAAATAACAGCAAGTGTAATACTTCTTTTTGATGTGTTTTTGACTGAAGAATTAAGTTGTGGAACTATTTTGATAATTAAGGGTCATCCTCAAGGTCAAAACGTAAATATTAAGGTCAAAAAAGCGAAAATATGATTTTCAAGGTCAAATATGACAACTAATTTACCTAGGAACAAGTGTAATACCTCTTTTTCCGTGTACTTTTGACTATTTCTGGTATTATTTTCATGATTCCATATCATCTTCAAGGTCAAAACGTCAATTTCAAGGTCAAATGAGCCAAAATGTGATTCTAATAAATACAAGTAAGAACTATTTTTAATGTAATTTTTACTACAGTAAACATGCTAAGAGCCCAAAAATGGGCAAATCCTCACTTTTAGGGCAAGCATGACACTTGGCATCGATGTTCCATAGATCCATTAGAAAAGTTTTATCCAAAGAGACAATTCATATCTATTTCTAAAGAGCCAAAAATCCGCCAATTTCCCAATTTCCAATATGGCCAAGGTCACACATTCTGTTTAAAAGAAAAGAAACATTGTCTACAATAGGGTTTTAAGGTATGTCCGACTTAGTGGTATGACCAGTAAACTAAACATAGCCGACCGTTCTATAAGATAAAACAATAATTGATATCATCTTGCGACAAAATGATGATGTTGGTGTCCATCATAGGACTTAAGAGACGTGCTGCCCTCTCAAGCACTTGCCGCCTCATAAAATGAAATAATAAGGACCACGGGATAAAGATTATTCCTCAATTACCATGATTCTTTCACCTGGGTGATGGCAAATTAATTTCTCAAGATATATTATCTCTGAGACGCAGTCTTGAGAATAAATGGATAAAAAACAGGGTCGCTTTTTCAATTGCCAAAATTTAATTGTTTTAGGGCCTATTTGAAATCGTCGTATTTTCTCAGTGCAATACATAGACCTCCAGTATAACCACTGACACGAAATAATTCAGATACAGCTGTTTCTTTTTTACCAGAGACGAAATCAATGATAATAGTTGAAAATTGGCAGTAAAGTTGTTTTAAAAATGTGGAACTACAACCAATACTAACAAAAATATCTCATATAGGCCTAACTGATGATGAGCTAGAATATAACATTAAAAAATATTCTGCCATAGGGGAGGGTGGCAAATTAATAAGGGTGAAATAAAAATAAATATTTCAGGAATTTAAAGTAATCATTAGTAAACGTTGTAAGCATTTTAATGGTCCACAACTTTTTTCAATAACATGTTATCACTTTTAATAGATGATTGCTGCATAATTAGGCCCTACATAATTGCATAGTCGGCACTCCACAAACAAGGTTGCATATAATTATTATCACAATGAGGGAGACCCAACGTTTGATTAATATTATTGTTGCTTCACCGTCTGCTACGCTAGCCAAACATTAACGCAACATTGGATCGACAGCTGTTTATTTTTATCTAGCTCATTTAATATGCCTAGTAGTTCGCACTCGTTATTAAATAAGCTAATGATCATGTTTATGGGTTTGATCCCATTGTGTGGTTGTGTTAGCTTAAATAGTTGGACTAGTGTAGGCTAGGTTAATCTGTCATTAAGTTAAAACTGACATTTCAGCCAGTATCTCATATCTTCGTTTTACAGCAAAGATACCACGAAATCGCACTATTTGATGTTTATTTTTTTTTAATTTTGCGGAGGCATGCCCTCTATAGGTCCCTGCTGTTGAATGGTTTCTTGGAAATCTGAGCACCCTCCTTAATTTATTTCTGGATACGCCACTGGCCATATTGGCTTTTTAACCAACAATTCAATGATTAGCGTACATCCTGACCACACCATTACGCCGGGAATACCATAAAACATTATGATGAACACCAAAATTACTGTTCTGTATCTATTCTGTCAAAAATTATATCCATTTATTGATCGACCTTTAACAAATAGCAGCCATCTTGATATATTACCCACGATGCAATGTCTAAAATATTTTCTGACAACACCACTATATGTACGGCGTACCCCAAAACCCCATGAAAGACACTGAAAACACGAAGCTGCCTCTATTATGTCGAAAATGATATGAATTTATTGCTTGACCTTGAACAAATGGCAGCCATCTTGTATTTTTCACCCACAATGCAATGTCTAAAATATCTTCTGACAATACGATTATGTACGGCATACATGAAAACCACATGATAGACACCAAAACACAAAACTGCCTCTCTTATGTTGAAAATAATATGATTTTTTATTGCTTGACCTTGAACAAATGGCGGCCATTTTAGAAAGTTTTACCCACAATGCACTGTCTAAAATATTTTCTGACAACACCACTATGTACGGCATACCTGAAAACCCCATAATAGACACCAAAAACACGAATCTGTCTCTATTTTGTAGAAAATGATATGAATTTATTGCTTGACCTTCAACAAATGGCGGCCATCTTGGATTTTTTACCCACAATGCAATGTCTAAAATATCTTCTGACAACACCACTATGTACGGCATACCTGAAAAACCTCATGATGGATGCCAAAAACACGAATTTGCCTCTATTATTTTGAAAATGATATAAATTTACTGCTTGACCTTGAACAAATGGCGGCCATCTTGGATTTTTTACCCACAATGCAATGTCTAAAATATTTTCTGACAACACCACTGTGTCGGACATACCTCAAAACCTTATAATAGACATCAACAATATGAATATGCCTCTATTTTGTTGAAAATGATATCAATTTATTGTTTGACCTTAGACAAATGGTGGCCATCTTGGATTTTACCCACAATGCAATGTCCAAAGTTATTTCTGACCACACCACTAGATCGGGCATACCTGAAAACCCTATAGTAGACTCCAAAATCAAGAAGCTGCTCCCATTCTGTCGAAAATGGTGTCAATTTAAAGTTTGTCCTTCACCAAATGGCGGCCATTTTGAATTTGTTCAATTTTCTCAGATCGCTCAAGGATATCCTCTTGATATCCGGAAGATATACAATATAGATCCCGTGAGGGTGTGGAATCCATCGAAAAAATACTTTAACAGCCGGTGCAGAGTATAGCTTGATGGCTGCCTGACTAAATAGCTTACATGGTGATATGCACTATATGCTCGAGGTGATATAACCATGTAAGCGATTGTACAATATTAGACAAATGTATATTCGAGCTTTGACAAATTTAGATCCCGCCAATAAATTAGTTTTTAAGTGAGCAGTTACTGTATTTTGGTTTTAAATGCACTAAATAAATGTACTGATTTATTGCTTCAGGGAGTGGACCCGTGTTTGAAGTATTCCCTGAGAACAGGGATCAGTACATTATGGGATTTGGTGCTGCTATCTCCAACGCCGCGGCACATAACCTGTACAATGAAGCCAGTAGCCGTCAGGATCTCCTGGAAGACTTGTTTGATCCTGTTAACGGTATAGGGATCTCTTACATTAGACTGGTGATGGGAGGATCGGATTTTAACGCCGTGGATCCGTATACATACGATGATATGCCGGAAGGCGAAGAAGATTTTGCGATGGAATTCTTCAGGTGATAATTTAGAACACAAGGGCTGATGCATGATTTGATGTCTTAACAGTATTTTTAGCCGTAGTTTTCATTATTATTGTAGCCTACGACAGTCTCAGATCCGCAAACCACTAGGTCTGACTTTACTGTGGATTGGGGTTATATCTTTTATTTTTTAGAAATCCAGCTTCAAAGTTAAATGCTATATAATTAGCAAATGTGACTGAACATGGTCAGTTCCGACAATACGTTCCCACATATCTGTCAGACTATTTGCCGATTGAACAAATTCTTTGTTTAGAAATAATTTTCTAAACGGTTATAGATAAGATAATCATTGTGTCAACTTTTCAGCGCGGGGACAATCTTTAGACATGAGAGTCTGACGTCTATGGACCTCAGATTGGCACTGATGGGATTGAAGGGGTCAGAACAAAACCAAGGCTAAGTCAGTTTTTCAATACTTTGACTATGGGGTACCATAGGACAAAAAACACAGTGTGCCAGGTGTCTACCACAACATATCATGAAAATAATCAATTTTGATGACAAAGGGGCCATTTTGTTCTGGACAAAATTAATGCTAAGTTAACCATTTTTGTTCTATGGTACCCCAAAATCAAACATCTGAAAAAATGACTTAGCCTTGTTTTTGTTCTGACCCCTTCAAAAAATGTATAACGGCTGTAGATCCACAACATAGGTAATCAAATAAAGTTGGAAGATCTAACTAAGATACGTATGGTGATTTCAAATTGAAAGAACACCTTTGGTCTGCATGGTTTATATACAAATATTTCAGGGTTGTAAGGATTAATTTCAGCTCATTATGAACATTTTAGCATCGAGAAGGACAAAGACTTCGTCATTCCTCTTCTAAAGGAGATACTGGATATAAACAGTAACATCAGGATCATGGCCAGTCCATGGAGCGCCCCGGCGTGGATGAAAAGTCCAGAATCCCTGCATGGCGGAAGTCTGAAGTTCGGCGACGAGTATCACCAGGCACTGGCAGACTATTTTGTTCAGTTTGTCCAGGTTAGTATGTGATGTCGGGTATTATGCAGACAGTGACTGTTGTCGAGGGACTATTTTTAAATAGAGTTACCTCTAGAAAATTTGCATAGTGCCATCGGCCCATCTCATTGAAGATTAATCTCATCCTCACTTTCTCTTATTATGACAAGCCTACGGCCGGTAGCCTATTAAGTTTATTTTGCCTGAGTTTGTGTCCTATTCAGGGGAAGGAGGGGTGCTGTGTGTGGGAAACGGTTGGCATTTTTGTACACCAGTCTCCATGAATATAACGAGGTTACGTACTTTCGTGTTTAAAAAGTCTTCACTGGGTATTGGCATTTCGGGGGTAAAAGGTAACCCGTATGGCAGTCAGAGCAAACACCCAATTCTGTTTCAATGCTGGGCCAGCCTCGAACACGATTGACCTCCATTGAACCAGCAATGGCCTGTGACGCTGGCCCAACATTGAACAGGTATTGGATGGGTAGGCCTACATTGTGTGTACCAGGTACATCGTATAGACGCGCACACTGACTTATAAGCGGTGGTGGTGGAAGGAATAGGCCTACACGTTGAAGATAAACTTGTCTCCTTGGTTCTTTTAATAATTATATCCCGTTAATTTAGAATTCTGGCCCATGAGGAAAACCAATACAGCTATGTTTACAAAATATCAGCCCATTTTTTCTCTAAATCACTTAAACAGACTAAAGCCGGGCCTCGGAGTTGAGTTCAGGAACTCCTTTTCTAGTTTTTTTTTGTTTTTATTCATTAGGCTTCATATTATACACAAATATATACAATAATCGTACAAATATACAATTGTACATCAGGACGTCAAATACAGGTGGCCAGCACCCTTACTAAGTTCGCCATTCAAGATAAAATTTATATACATGGTAATTACACTTAAAAGTAAAATTAAGTAAAAATGTACTATATAATTTTTGTTTCCCGCTCTCAAACCAGAGATAACTAACTACATATTAGTATAATAGTGGATATTTGCTTGACTGCGGAGCAAATTGAAGGTGACCAGGGTGCACTGAGCCACCACACAAATTTAGTTCATTATACACTCCACTAATGATAGGGCCAAATACCATATTACACAATAATAATAATACAATGGAACAATACTATGTTAAGAGTATTTATAAAAAACAATACTACAAACTATGTGGTATTCAGTAGAGTCATTTTAACATATACCTCGACAAGTACATATACAGATATATAGTCCCTTTAAAATAAAAGTACTTTGATTAGACTAAATTGCATCTGCTGGCGTCAGCTCACAAAAGCCGTCGCTCAGCCGAAATAAGCTATCTATACCATAATAGTCTGGGTTCGATGATGGCTCCTCGCCTGCCAAACACATCAGTATCGACACATGAGAATCCTCCGTCAGCAGATAGCGAAAAAACTTTCTGAAATCAACTAGACAATATAGGTTGCAGTAGTATCGATGATATGCCAGGCATATCGAATATTGGTAGTATTGGGTTACTGGCATACGGAAAACATTCTAGCATATCTAGAATATGGTATTGATACATGTTGATTATGATAATTCAAATATCACGCACACGCCTGGCATCCACAAGTACATGTCCTTGTTCAAGAGCAAACTTTATCACAGTTACAGCTGTTTTGAAACTTTATATAATAAAAACTATTCAGTTTACATACAAAGCCGTCCAATGATTGTTCCTGACGCAAAATTTCTGATAATTTCAATCAGAAAAAATAGTATTTATCTGAATCTAGTTTTTCTATTGAAAATTAATTGTCCTTAACCCTTCCAGAACGGAATTCATTACAGATAAATGCATTCCCAGTCAGACTGGTACATGTATATACGCGACCACGTATTTTTAATGCAGGATCAAACAATAGACTACAACAAATATACATTGTTATGCTCCCATACTTCTCTGATGCTCTGACAACTCTTTCCTGCAGATTTTGATCAGCTGTTTCTCAAAAGTAATTTCGGGAACCGTCATGGGAGGGTTAGAGCGTATGTAGGTCTTAGCTGTTAAAGTCAGTCCTTATTGTAGAAAATTCTTATCCATAAAATAAAGTTCACTCTCATGATAACATAGTGTTTTGTTTAATCATTGTATCATGTGCAGGCCTATGAAGCAGAAGGCATCTCCATTGACACCCTGACCCTGCAGAACGAGCCTGAGCATGCCAGTGGGGGATACCCCACTATGTTGATGACGTGGGAGGAGCAAAGGGACATCATTAAAAACCATCTTGGACCTAAATTTGAGGTGAGTTTGATAAACCCTTAACCCTTTAACCGCCAAATTATTCAATTTGAATTTTCACCCACTTGAACTTGTGTCTCGCTGACGCGATCCACAACTTCAAGTGAGTGAAAATTATTCAGATTTGACAAAATGGAAGTGAACTCTTTTCAAATCTTGCTGGTTGATGTCACATTTTATCTCTAACATATTAAAATGTGGTACTTAATGTGCTAATAAAAAATAAAAATCCGAATATATGCGGCACCGGCGGTTAAAGGGTTAAAGCGTTGAATTATGTCAAGGAGAAAGAACGGACTTCGATAGATTCGTAGAATCCGAATGTCCAAGTCGCGAAGCGCCATGTAGTCCTATATTTGGATCTACGAAGCTATCATGATTGAGTTCTTTCTTCGATTAAAAAAAATAGGTACATGTTTTCCAAAATTTGACATAGAAAAAAAATGTCTTCGTCAGCATTACTATTAGATATGCAGTTTTATGGCTAAGCCCATATAGTCTGGCCGACCTGGCCAGTAATAAAAAAACTGTTCCAACAATAGATTGACGTCACATGTGTATTTTAATTTTATATAAACCATGGAGACCAAAGGTTTTTTTTAGTTTGAAATCATCACAAAGTATGTTCATGTTTATGCCTTTGATTCTGACGTCTAATGTCGGTCCTCGCACTTAAAAGGTTACTATTGCTGTACGTCCTTGTATCATTATACAATTGATTTTTTATCGCAATCATGAGTTTATCATACCCAAATATAATTTTTAATTTATTTATCTATTAGGCTTTATATACACAAATATATATAATAATCGTATAAATATGCAATTGTAAGTAAAATTGTGTACATGACGATGTCGAATACAGATGACGAGCAGCGTCGAGCACCCTAACTAAGTTCGACATCCAGGAAAAAAATTATATACATGGTAATTACACTTAAAAGTAAAATTAATTAAAAATATACTATACATAATTTTTGTTTCGCTCGCTAAAACCAGAGATAAAATAAATACATATTAGTATAGAAGTAGCAAAAAACCCTCAGGAAAGCGTAGAAACTTATAAAACAACTACAAGTAGAGCATTTTTAAAAAGCATGCAACTTTTTAATAATATCATTATTTGAATTTTATAAATCTTCACTATTTCAATGTTGTACATATTTTTGTTTGACTACGTAGCAAATAGAAGGTGACCAGGGTGCTCTGAGCCACCACACAAGTTTAGTTCATTATCCACAGATAAAAGGGCCAAATACCATATATTGTCATAAAAATACAATAAAAAAATACTATATTAAGAGTTATTTATAAAAACAATGATACAACTATGTGGTATTAAATAGAGCCCTCGACACGTAAATATAATATCTCAGAACATCCTCGGTGTGATGAATTTACTTTTTACAATTTTTTTATACAATTTTTCATATGATTGTACTGCTGAATTATTTGTGAGTAGTTATCATGAAAAAAAATATTATTGATAAAAAATAGACATTCCCCAAATTAATTTTATTTGATTAACTGACCATCTACCACAAGATATGTTACAAATATTATTGGTATTTATTTAGTCTGAACTTTGCTTGCATACGGATATATACGATCAAATGATGTCATATGGTACATAAATGCGACGAGTGAGTTTAGATGGTTAAACTGGAATAGTGAATAGCAGAAATCTGCTGTACCATAATATTATAATGATGCACTGCACTTTACAAAGCGGAAAATACACCCTTTCATTTCCAAGGGGACGAATTGTACTCAACATTTTGAGTGAAATGTGAAAACCTGTATCAATTTTCATACATTTATCACATTAAAAAAGTTAATAATACCATAGCACATTTATTTTTCATTCATCAGTGTCATAACTACTACTAAAAGATTAAGAATTATGGGAGACCGGAGCTGGTACGAACACATTTAGCAAACATTATTCTCATATTGAAAACAAAATAGAGTCAGGAAAACATGATAAGTTATAAGTTTCACTGTTCGAACCAACCCAGCACTTGGGGTTGGTTAGAACATGGGATGGGGTTTGTTTGAACATTGTTGGATAGAAAATAACCTAACATGTATAAGGGAAACTGTCAGGTTCAATGGCAAACATTAAGCATTATAAAAAGTTGTGCTACAGCAAACAAATACCTTTGACCTACCGAAATGGAATAAACTGTTTTCACTTTTTCATAATTTGTTTTGAAAAAGCCCTCCAAACATCAAATCATGAGTACTGATATAGTAATTCACCAGAAGCCAGCACAGAACGACAATACAAATTTCTATGCCAAGAAAAATGATTTTATGATGTGGAATGAATCTCTAGTTGCCAGTTTTAGTACTGTATATTTGTGTATTCGCGAAGTAGTATTAGGGTAGGTACGTGATACACTTTAGTCTATTCGGCAGATGGCGCTGTGGTCACGTGCATATCACCGAGCCATGATTAATTTCTTTGGTATAAGTTGTGCACATGGCTCGGACGAATTGGAAATTGTATTTAAGTTTTTATAACCCTCCACCTTCCCCTGATTTCCCCACCAGGAAAAATATATACTAGATATTAACCATATTTGTATGAATCTTCTTGTCATATAATATCGGGGCGGTTTTCTCACCCCCTCCTTTTCATGTATTCATGTTATGTCACAGTTATTAATCCATATTGTAACATTATTTGAGATTACTCACCTAATTTGCATAAATTATGACATGTTTACGATAATATACCACGTAGTTCTCATTTATGTCAGCATAATGTAAGCATATTATATAAGTTAATTTCTCATTAATAAAAGACCTTTTCAATACAACTTCAGATGTGTGTTTTCACGAAAAGCGAGCTTCGGGCTTATCTGTGCTCAGTTGCTTGTTTTAATTTTACGTTTTGTAATACAATCTCTACGCTTTAATGAGTCTTAAAAAGTATGTATTTTGTTATAATTCGGGTTCAATTCAGCTATCATAAAAAACATTTACTTTCTAAATCGTGGCACTGTTTTGGCTAACCATTGTGCGAACTGGTATTATTGTACATGGCTAACTCATTTGTGCTAAAAAATGATTTAGACAATTTTTGCCTCTTTCACAGGGTCTTGGGATCAACACGGACATTGTTATATGGGATCACAACTGGGACAATACGGACTACGCCACTAACATCCTCGACGATCCTGACGCCAGGCGCTATGTCAGCGGATCCGGGTGGCACTGCTATGCTGGGAACCGCGATGATCCAAGCAAGGTGATCAAACGACCCCCAGCAAACACGAGGCTTTGATCCACTGTTTTTTAATGCCGGGCCGACGTCGAAGACGGTGGCCAACATTAAAACAACAGTGATTAAATGTTTCGTGTTTGCCGGGGATACGTCTTTTCGGCATTCGGAGGTGACTATTTGCTTTAAATAGACATAAATAGAGCCAGTGCTTAAATCACTTTTTTGAGCTTTCATAAGCATTTATTCACTTTTTTGAAGCTGGCATTTCAGACACAATTTGCCAGTTGATTAAAAAATCATGTGAATTTAAAATATCCCTACGTTGTGATTACATGACTTAATTATTGTTATTGTAATTGGTACTTTATTGAATATTTTCATTTGTATATTTTTATTTCTTTGTGAATATTTTATTGTGGTGAAAAAACAACTCTATTGTAGTTGTTAGAAGCGTTACACTCATTGAAAGAGGTTAATTATTATAAATTAACCATTTTTAAAGGGTAACACGTATTTTAACTAGGGTCAATACTATTTTCTGTAAACATCATTAACTGCAGATATGGCTGTTTCCCTTTTATACCGCCGTATAAATTAGGTATGTTATAATCACCCGCTCGCTCTCACAAACGTTATATGATGAAATTGGCAGGTCCGTGCCGATCATCCGGATAAGGACCTGCATTTCACTGAGTGTTCCGGGGGCGAGTGGGACTCGGATTTTTCCAGCAGTTTCATCTGGAATCTGGAGAACCTTTTTATCGGACAGACTAGGATCGGGGCCAGGACGGTGTTACTGTGGAACATGGCCCTAGATGAGAACCATGGACCACGCGTGGGAGTCACCGGCGGATGCAGGTTAGGGGTCTTGTCAAGTTAAAAAAAATAGAGAAAAACCTCCTATCCATTTTTTTATTTTTTTTGAAACATGTACAGCAACAAAAAACAACACAAGAAAAACAAAAAAACACACCAAATATCAAAAAGTAAAAAGAAAATCAGAGTTAGGGATTAACACACCCACCCACTTCTCGGATGTGTTTTCAACTTGAAAAAACCCCTTAGCCATTAGAGCGCTGAATTATTTATTTGTAAACCATAGAGATCAAAGGGTTATTTTTAATTTGAAACCACCATAAATGTCTTAGTTAGCTTTTTTTCTGCTTCATTTGAATACTTATGTTACGGGACTACAGCCATTATAAATATTTGTTATTCCTTCAGCGCGGGGATCAAATTTAGACGTCAGAATCTGACGTCTACAGACGTCAGAATTTGACGTCTACATATTTTAATGTTTAACCCTTAAAGCACGGTCATCGACTATAGACTATATAAATTGTTTTCTTATTTTTTAATTATCTTATATAGTCATGCCTTAAAAATTAAACAGGTATCGAATTAGCGATAATCATATAATGCACATATCAACTTAAATTGAGCAAATTCAAAACATTTTTAGTCACTCGAAGTTGTGGATCGAGGCGGCGAGACACATTTTCAAGTGATTGAAAATTATAAATTGATTATCTGCGACTTCTGAGGGTAAACATGATAGAGGGGTAAAATACTGTCACAGTGCCGTGCAAAGCCAAAAAGCAGTAATTGCTTACTTTCCAAGTGAGCAGTTACCGCATTTTAGGCTTTGCAGAGAAGCATTGGTGTTTATGACGTAGGACATATTTTTTTCGCCGTGGATATTTGTATCACCTTCGTGATCAGTTAGTAAACTGAGAGTAGTGCTGCTGTTTAAGTTAAAACTTGACATGAAATCCAATCATATGATTGATAATATGACTAGATAACAGATTAAATCTTTCAATAATACTGATATCGTCCCCTTGGAATCAGAAAGGCTTCAAGTGCTCCTGTATATGACCGAAATATTTTTTTTTTGTATTAAAACCAGCTGAAGCGCTTGGTGTATTTCACTTGAGCAGGTTCTGTTCTAATTATCTGCTCTCCTTTGTGAGAGTTAGAACCTGCTTAAAGGGACATGCCCAGGTCTAAAATCATCAAAAAATCGGTGATTTTATTTTGGCTTATTAATATGACCATAGGATCAGTGATGATGTAAACATGTCCATAGACTAGAACTGCAAAAGTTTTGTGCTACGCACTTACCAGCTAGGCTAGAAATAGAGACGAAATTCCCGTATTTCTTATTTTTGACATGGTTATCATTAATTAGAAATCAGGAATTTCGTCTCTATATCTAGCCTAACTGGAGAATGCGCAGCACAAAAATTAAAAAAAATTTGCAGTTCTAGTCTATGGACATGTTTACATCATATGGTCATATTAAGAAGCCAAAATAAAATCACCGATTTTTTTATGATTTTAGACCCTGGCATGTCCCTTTAAGTTGATGGAGCAGGTTATGATAATAACACAACATTGAACAGCTTTCAACCGCGTGATGTCTTTCACTTGCGCAGGTTCTGTTCTAATAATTTATCTCATTTGAGAGCTTTAAAACCTGCTTAAGTTGATTGAAAGTCACTTTAGCTGAGTCATTCTGTATTTAGCCCCTTCTGATTCTGAGGCGGGATATAAACATATATCGAACCCCAACTATTAATATACTTTTTCAATAACAGCTACTCATACGCAGTACACATGTTAATTCACAACACACTTAGGGGTCTCGTCATGGTAAAAAAATCCAATAATCTGAGAAAAACTTGGATTGGTCAGACATCACCCACCCACCCTCTATCCATTTTTTATTATTTTTTTTGAAAGATTTGGAAACACGAAAACAACACAAAAAACTTAAGAAATTACAAATTTCCCCAAAAAATACAAATCCGGGTTGGGGCTTGACCCACCCACCCACTTCCGAGTTTTTCTGGGATTTTTGTCCTTTTTTAACTTGACAAAACACCTTATTCAGAATGAAAATACCTTATTTGACATCTACTTAACTTCCCCATGCAATCTCATACTCGAACCCTCGGAGTGAAACACACCCTGTGGCTTAGCGTTTAAAACATTGTCAAGAAAAGATATATCCAGTTGACGCAAAATGATTTGTCGCTGATTATGCTTCTAACACACACCAATATGAGATGTACACTTATTATCAAATAGCAGCATTATAATAACAACATCTTTAAAGGGTATGATTATTGATGGTTTCCGAAGTGTTGCCCAGCATATGCATATTATTATAACCTAATGATACGTTAATATTTTATTGTTTCCATTACACAGTGACTGTCGTGGAGTTGTTACCGTTCATACCACATCCGGTAATTACGATAAGGAGCTGGAATATTACGCAATAGGTGAGATATATCACATATATTTTAATTTTGAACTGATGAATTTGCTTGTGCGAGATATTTTGCCTATTTACCCATAGTATAATTTATTCCTGCTCAAATAGACATAAAGACGGTGGCTATTTTTAGGAACTATATGTCTTCGAATGAAAACACTTAACATAAATATGATTTTATAAACTAAACATGGCAGAATCACTGTAGCATTCCAGATAGTAACTATAAAGTATGTTTGACCCACAGTCATTACTTTTCTGTATTTAGTTATCCTCATTTTCTTTCACCTTGCGATACAATTTCCACCTCAAGGTATAAAAAGTGTAACACAGTGTAATATATCAAATAAAATCAGCTAAATTATGGTTATCACAAACTCAAATAGTAAGACATTTTTAAAAAGTAATTGTTTGTTACCCTTAATTATTTGAAATTCTTCTAAATAAAAACTGACCGTAGTCGAGTTACTCATCCCCATTGCTGGACTCTGAGACACTCACGTTAGGATAGATATAAGTAGCTGTTGTTTAACATAAATAGTATTATATATTCTTGTCTGACTTCTCATTTTTGTACATTTAAATTGTCCACGTCTTTTCACCATATAAGACTACCAAATAATTGAAGCCTCATTTGAAATAAAATGAATAAATGTATTTAATAATAATATTAAATAATAATAATAATTATAATAATAATAATAATAATAATAATAATAATAATAATAATAATAATAATAATAATGATAATAATAATAATAATAGTAATAATAATAATAATAATAATAATAATAATAATAATAATAATAATAATAATAATAATAATAATAATAATAATAATAATAATAATAATAATAATAATAATAATAATAATAATAATAATAATAATAATAATAATAATAATAATAATAATAATAATAATAATAATAATAATAATAATAATAATAATAATAATAATAATAATAATAATAATAATAATAATAATAATAATAATAATAATAATAATAATAATAATAATTCAAAACATTTCAAAATGTATTTGCTATAATTTTCAGTAGTAGACTGATAAATGATGAATCATTATAGATGGTAGTAAATTTGTAATCTAAAAACTGGTCTGGTAATCAGCTGTTCTTGTACATTTTGTTGAACCTATTGCTGCACACAGAGTAGCTGAAGATATGACTTGATCTTAGACGGTGCTTAAAAAATACAAGAAAATAAATAAGTCAATTTCAACTCTTTTTTGGCTTCAGTAAACTTCTATAACTATACAGGATGAGATTATACAGCTTCAGTCGATTTTTGATCATGCATTCATGAATCTTTGAGCAATATATTTGCAGCATTGGGACAGTGTTGCCAGTGCCTTTGTAATGGAATCATTTGCATGAACATCAATTCTCCCAACACTCTTGACAGACGGTAAAAAACATATAATTGTGCTCGAAGTATCCTGCAGTTCCGTAACAAAAGCAGTCATATCTGTGGTATGTTGCAAACAAAGTTATATTTAGCTGTTCTATGTACCGGGTAGTTGTTTTAATTAATATTCGTAAAGCAATTTTTATTAGTTTTCATCAAGGGCCTAAAATTATGTATTTCTATTTATTCTATGCTAGCATCCAATTATACACACACTGTATTTCAGAAATGACTGTCGCTATGTTTGTTCTCAATTATCATCATTTTCGTTGTTATATTTTACATAATGTTCTTAAGTTTATATGTACATTTTTGTGGTCGATCCGACGGATTTTCAGAAAAGTTAGATCAAGTGAAAACAAAATGTAATAAAGAAGACACTCATGATGTTTCAACTTATATAAATATAAATCATCAAGTAATAGTCATCAAAATTATGATTTATACCTTTAATTTTTATAAATTAATTTTTCTAGATTACAACCTGATTTTGAAAATGTCTTCATCATAATCGGATAATTGAAACGTGATATCTCAAATACCTATACATCATGTACATGTTGAAGTTGATAAATATACAGTGTAAAATTTTGTGAAAAAATATCGTAAGTTGACAATAATAAATTAAAATTCAAAAAAATATCATTATAATTAGGCTTAGATCACTTTTTGTTGTACTTGACAACATTAAAACACATTTAGTTGAAAACAATACAAAATAAATATCAAATCAGTGTCGCTTGCGACTTAATATGTTTATTTCTATGTGACATAAGGGCAATTACACCATACTTAGTCTGTTTTATTATATTGATATAGTTATACTGATGTTATTTTCTTACTCTCATAC